>JADNRZ010000038.1:0-278576 GCA_015501605.1 Panaeolus papilionaceus | reverse complement strand
GTTCAGTGCAGAACGACTCGAATTGGGAACAGCCTATATTCCAATAAGTTGCAGCAGCCTTTTCATGAGCATTGATGGCCGTGTATAACTTTAGGACTTGTTCGCGGTTTGGGCGATATGACTATCCATGTTCATTGGGGAAGTAGGGCGTCGTTGAAAGGGAGTGTCCAGGCGAGGTTTTTGTAATCTTCCGAATCTCGGAAGATATTGACGAATTCATCGAAGGTGATGAGGTACGTCATGAGTGGTGCTTGGGGTTTCCTTTGGGATTTCCCAAGCTGAAGCGTCATTGGGGTTGAGGGCGGTGTTGGTGGTGATAGTGTGGGCAGCGACAAGGGTTTTGAGGACGTCGTTGAGGCTTTGGATTTCAGGGATCTTGGATTCTGATGTCTTTGCTTCTTCTTCGAGGATGCGTCCTTGTTGTTTTGCTTCGGCGATGAGGGTTTTGGTGTGGGGATGAATTCGGAGTCAGACATGGATTGCGGAAGACAGGAGAAGCAGGTAGGAGGATCGGAGAAAGATCCTTGAGCGGGAGAGGATGCGAACGGTTTGGGAGCAGTAAGAGAAGAGAGGGGTGTGGAGTCATAGTGAAGCTTGTTATTGTGTGTAGAAGAGGATTTGTTGGGGATTTAGATGAGTTTGCGTCTTCTTTTATAAGCGAAAGGATATCAGGGGCGTTGACAAGGTTTTCTGGTTCCCAGGAATTATGAAACGGTGGGAAGCCTTTCCACGATACCATATATTCCCGGTTGGTGGTTTCCCTCGATGGTGGAGAATAGATTCACTTCGTATTCTTCTTCTCCGCCGATAAGGTCAGGCGGTGGTTCTGGGAAATTCGGCCATGTTCTGGGGTTTCGTGATAGGGTGAGAAGGTTGGCATGGAAGACGTCGTGAATTTTCCAATAGAAAGGGAGTCGGAGTCTATAAGTGACAGGTCCTAAGACTTCGGAGATCGGAAATGGTCCTTGACGTTTGGAGGAAATTTTCTTATTGGTACCAAGTCTAGGTTCTTCGCTTCTAGCCATACTTGTTGTCCGAGTTTGAAAGGGTGTGAGGGTTTTTGCTGCGGGTGATCATGCGGTTTCTGCGTGGGTGTGGGGGCATTGCTTCTTGACGCATTTGGACTAGGGTCCAAGTTTGTCTTCCACAGAAGGGTGAATGGAATGTTCGAAAGCGATCGGATTTGAGTGGGGTTGTTCCTAGCATGAGTTCGAATGGGTATGTGGCGGTCGGAATGTCGGCGTTATTGTGTGTGAATTCGAGATAGGGAGTGCGTCGACCCAGTCTTCTGGGTTAGAGATACAATAAATGGAAAGGTAGGTTTCGATTTCTTGGTTGTAGCGTTCTGTGGTGCCGTCGGTCTGTGGATGATAAGCGGTGGAGTCTGGATTCGATTTCGAGGAGTTTTAGGAGTTCTTTGAAGGCGTGGAGCAATCTGGGTCTCTGTCTGAAGTGATAGAGTCAGGTAATCCAAAACGTTTGTAAAGGTTGTCGAGTAGGAGTTTGGCGACCTTCTGAATTGATCGTTTTCGTGCAAGGTAGCAAAATTACCCCCTTCGTAAGGCCGTGGTCCACCACGGAAAGAATAGAGTCAAATCCTTTCGATGGCGGAAGGTCGGTGATAAGATCCATAGATGTCTGGGCAAAGGGTTTAGAGATTTCGGGGTTCAATCGGAACTAGAGTGGGTCGTGTGGGTTGGTTGATTTTGAACTGTTGACAGGTGGCACATCCTTTGACGTATGACTTGATGAATTGTCGCATCCGGGCCACCAATGCGTGGTGGAGATAGAGTTGAACGTTTCTAATTCTCCAGGGTGTCCAGCGGAAACGGTGTCGTGGAAATGGTGAACAATGGAGCGGCGGAGTTCGTTATCTTTAGGGACGTAAACCTTTTCTTTGTAGAAGAGAAGTTTCCCATAGTCGCCTTCTTCGTAGGACCAGTCATTGAGGGAGGTTCCTGAAGATACGTTTTTGTCGATAACAGTAATTCAGCTTTCGTGGCGTCTTTGTCTAAAGATTTGGCAGTTGCGATTCTTTCTTGGAGTTCGAGGTCGATGAGGTTGACAAATAGGGAGTCGGGAGTACTGTGATGTCTGTGTTTTCTTCGTTATCGCCTTCTGGGACTAGGTCGGGTCGTCGAGAGAGCGCATCAGATTGAATCATTTTATCTCCTGGGGTGTGAACAAGGTTAAGGTCATATTCAGATAGATAAGAACCATGTGCTTGTCGGCCATTGAGCTTCTGAGGGGAGCGCCAATAGGTAGGTTCTTGTGATCGGAGAGGATGTGTCGTGTGAGGAGATCCCAGGATGTAATGTTTCCATTCTTCTATGGTGCGGATAATTCCGAGGAGTTCGCGATCGAAGATTGATAGTTTTGTTCGGCAGGGGAAAATGATCGAGAAAGGAAGCAGACAGGGTGGCGTTTTCCGTTGGCGTCGGTCTGTGTCAGGACGCTCCATAAGCATACTGGGAGGCGTCGGATTCTATTTGGAAAGGTCGGTCGAGGTCGGGCATGGCGAGTACAGGTTCTTGGGAAAATCGTTCTTTCAGGTTGTCAAATGCGTTTGTTGGGCTTCTCCCCATTCGAAGGGGCGTTCTTTCCTAAGGAGGTCGTTCAGGGGTCTGGCGATGTCGGAGTAGTGTCGGATGAATTTTCGGTAGAAGTTGCCAAAGCCTAAGAATGATCGGACTTGTTTGAGGGTCTTGGGGCGGCCATTCTTTAATTCCGCAGTTTCGAGGGGTCCATGGAGATCTTGTTGTGTTCGATGATAAATCCTAAGTAGGCCACACTGGTCTTGGCGAATTCGCATTTTTCGGGTTTCAGATATAGGTCGTTGTCTTTCATAATCTGGAGTACTTCTTTGGTGTATCGTTCGAGGTCTTCTTTGTTGGTGGCGTAGATAAGGATGTCGTCCATATAGATGATAATAACCGTTGTCGATCTGCTTGATGAAGATGTTGTCCATCATCGATTGGAACGTCGCAGGCGAGTTACAGAGGCCAAAGAACATGACCAGGTTCGAAAAGTCCGAACTTGGTCTTGAAGGCGGCTTTCCATTCGTCTCCTTCTTTGATGCGGATATTGTTGTAACCCCATCGGACGTCAAGCTTGGTGAAATACTTGGCGCCTTTGAGTTTATCCATGAGGTCGGTGACAAGAGGTAGGGATAAGCGTTCTTGACAGTTCCTTCGTTCAGGTGGCGATAATCTTGGCAGGGGGAGTTTGGAGTTGGCGTCCTTTTTCGGTACATAGAAGAATCCGAAGCTTGGGGGAGTCGCTAGGGCGGATCGTTCCTTTCTTGAGATGTTCGTCGATAAATTCCTTAGTTGCTCTTTCCTGTTCCGGGTTGAGTGGGTAAACTTTGACGATTTTCGACGAAATCGGGTTTGAGCTTGATCTCGTGGTCCCATGGTTTATGGCAGGCAAGGTGTCGGAGGCTTCTTCGGAAATACGGAGATCCAGGATGGTATGTGGGGAACGATGTCAAGGGGATCGGAAGATTCTCGTTTCTTGTCGAAATTTCTGGCGAATGCTTGAGAATGGGTCAGGGCGGCATGGATCCAGGTTTCTTGGGTTTCTTCGCAACCTTCTTTATAAAAGATGTTACGATCGTCCGGTTGTTGTTTCAAGGGTGTTTGTTCGGTTCGTTGTCGTGTTCTTCCCCAGCATTAGCCTTACATGGGATTCTAGTGCGGCATCGTGGTTTCGTCCAGGATGGCGTGTTGGTCGGGTACCAATCGGGTATCTTGTTCCAGGTTTCTATTCGGTGGATCTCCTGATCCGTTTCTTCTTCCATGGAAGTCCTCCAGTTAAAAGAGGCCGTCTTCCAGTCGATGTCAGGGTTCGTTTCTTGCAGCCACGGCAGTCCTAATATCATCTTCTCACCCTTTGAGGCTAGTTTCATATATCAGGACTGTAATTGTACAGTCCCCGGGTATGTATCAAATCCATACTTGTACAGTGAGGGTCTTAATAAGCAATAGGTCGGCAGTCAGATATTATTGGGCGGGTATGTAAACAAGTGTAAATACTACAAATATAAGAGGGCGGGATAGGGTACATTGCTACTGGGGCGGGCGGGGGATTAAAAAGGGTGGGGGGGGGGGGGGGGGGGTGAAATCGGGCAGGGGGGAATTAAAAAGGGCGGGGATTAAAAAGGGCGGGGGTTAAAAAGGGCGGGGGGGGGGGATTAAAAAGGGCAGGGTATTAAAAGGGCGAGGGGTGGAATCGGGCGCAGGGAGGGTGAAATCAGGTGGTCGGGATATGATAATAATTATTGGAACCATCTCCGACATGGTGGGAGGTCGGGAATGGGAGGATTCAGCGGGATGGGTTTGGATAATGTTGAAATATAATCAAATAGGGGTAAATAGACGATTTGGGAGGCAGGCAGGGGGAAATCGGCGGGGTGGGATGTAAGCATGAAAAGACGATTTAATATGAATATTATGACCCATTTTCAATGTTGTAGGGGTCGGGAATGGGGGTCTGCATCGGCGAGGATTTGGATGTAGTGTCCAAAATTAACCCATTCTAAATTAGATTAATTTGATAAATGAAGGTTATCACACTTACCAAATCGTCGTCGTTGTAAAATCCAGAAAAAAGACTCATAAAATGTCAGGAAAATAGGGGAGTAAAATTCAATAAAATTCTAGTAAATCGAGAGAGGGGGGGAGGGGGAGGAATGGACATATCTATAGCAGAATCTAAATCTATGGACATGGATGAGGAGCTAAAATAGCGAAGAAGGCATTTCAACAGGAAATGGGACAAGATGAAACTATGGGTGAAGACGATGATATAAAATGAGTAAAGGGGGATTAAAACAGGAATTAGGATGAAGGAATATGACTGGTGGATGGCAAATGGGGGTATGGGGAGGAACTGGGCCAAATTCTATTTAGAATGAGAGGAATGCTTGGAGCGAGAGGAGGATGCCTGAAGTGCAGCAATAGCAGCGGTTGCATCTTCAACAGCAAACACCCACGGAAAACGAGTTCTGCCCTTGGGGTGTGATGCCAGACCAATAAAAATAAGGCCGCTACCGCACTAAAAAGACCATTCTGGCCAGCGTAATCCAAGGAGGACCAGTCTCCATGTACCCGCTTACTAACCACAGCTCCCCCGTCCGTTTTCCTCCATGCTGGTTGAAGGTGCTCCCACCAAGTCTTAAACTGTCTTTGGGCTTCCAGAACATTGCCGATGTCAGGACGAAAGGTTGTTCTGCGACCATTCTTGATCCACAGATGAACACATTCGGGCCGATTTGTGGACGACAGCCTGCCTTTCTCCTTGAAACCGTTTTCCAACTCAAACAACTCCCATTCCTTGACCAAATCATCCCATTCCCCACCCATCCATTCCTTCTTGGGCCCGATGTTCCTCGACTCCGTCTTGAAGACTTGAGACCACTCTGAAAACCATTTCGGTGCAGATGGACTGTCAGCAGGGAGGAATCGGTTTTGGACGTGGAAGCAGGTTGGGATGACTTGGGTTTGGATTTGGGTTGATTCTTGGGTTGTGAAGTCTTTCTGGAAGACGAAAGCTGGGAACTGACGTTGTTGTTCACAGCTTTGAGAGGACGAGGCCTCTTGGATTGCCTGTGCTCGACTTCATGCGCCTTTCCCACATCTCGCATGGAATCGTCATTGGTATCCTTCAACGGTCTCTTCCCATTTGCATTTGTATCATCCTCGCGGTGGTCTTTGGGTGATACTAAGTTGGCTCCTGGGTGTGAGTTAGGGATGGATGCGAGTGGTGGTGGAATAGAGGGTAAAGGGGTGGGAGACGCAGGAGGTGAGGGAACAGGAGACGCAGGAGGTGAGGGAACAGGAGACGCAGGCGGTAAGGGAGCGGGAGATGCAGGTGGTAAGGGAAATGAAGAACCATGATGCGAAAGACAAGGAGAAGCAGGAGGAGAAGCAGGGGGGGAGCCGCGAATGGATGTGAAGCTTAGCCCACTTGGTCTGAGTGGTGGCGCAGTTACGTTGCTAGAATTAGAGGTCGTGGTGGAGGTTGAGGTTGAGGTTGAGGCTGAAGTGGTGGTTGATTTGGCTTGTTGGCTGTCGTCGCTAGCTGTGGTTTGAGGAAAACCAATGTCGTCGATGTTTGCATCTGGTGTTTCATCAGCATTTCCATCCAGACCAACAAAGCCCTCCCCTTCGTCCAATGCACGCTCCTTACACTCTTCTGTGGCTACATAACTGTCATCAGGATCAATGTAATGGTCAGAGTAATAAATAAACTTACAGTAGCATTGTTTCAGAAAGGAGGCATAGGTTGGTGTGATGTACTTGGAGTAACGTACATGCTCTGCACGTCCAAAGTTCATATTCACAGACCCCTTAGTTGTGCCGGAGTGGACACTAAAGAATAGTAAAATTGGATTAGAATATGAAAGAAAATACGACAAGGAATATGGTGATACATACCTGACAATGCTCAGTTTGCCGCCTTTTGCTGGTTCAGGTCCCCCTGCGATGAGGGTTGCTTTCCACCCCGTAGCGTTACAGATTCCATCCAATATTGGTTGAACAAATCGAATTAAGGACTCGATGCACCTAAAAAATGTAGTCAGTAATCGTTGTGGATAACTGAGATGAAAACATACCTTTGTCGGTCCTTAGGACTTGTCGACAGGCCCTCTGCTAAGTACTTCTTCCAGTTTTCTGTAGCAACCCAACTCTCTTCCTCTGCCATTCTCTTCCATTGGTCTCTTTCGGATTGAGGGAGCCAATTGTAGAGCTCAGTTGTAACAGTGGCTCTAATACCAGCCAAACCCTTTTTCAGATTTGCTTTGGTTGCCTTCGCGCGATCCTTCACAACTGCCTCGATCTCAGCAGAAGCCATCTTCCGCCATAGGTTTCGGGGTATGATAGCATGGGGAGCAGTTGCACCAGTTCCAGAGAGACGTGAGAGGAGGGCAAAATAAGGATTTTCGGCGCCAGACTCAAGAGGATCAAGGTCGTGGTCCTTAAGGTACTGGTAAGCGAACCACCGTTTGATTTGCTGAAGGCTCATCAGCTTGGGGTCCAATTACAGACAAACAAAACACGACTTACCGCATTCCTGTATGCGATCCCATTGGCAAGCAATGTATGCACCATCACTGCTACACCATATTCTGCTTCGGATAATCTGTCTTTGTCTGGCTCTTCTAGCTCTTCATCAGGTTCATCATCGTTGACAGAATCCAAATGCTCTTTCGACGGCTCCTGATCGTGAGGTAATGACGGTGGAAACCTCTTGTGGTACTTTTGCTGAATTATAGCTATAGCGTCCTTTGAATGACCGGTATTGACAGCGGCCTCATAATCCGGTTTTTGAGACATCAAAAACTCCTTTCGCAGACCTGCGAATGCACCTGGATGAACCATGGTAGGCTTGTATCTGAGAGAGGTAATCAGCACAGCATCTTACTGACGATGTTAGGAGCCGACAGACCTTGGAACAAAAGCACCAGTGAAATCCCAATCGAGCTATGTGTGCAATATTTTCAAGGGAACAAGTAGGCTTGTTACATGGTGAGCCATGATGTTGAAGTCGACAGAGTAAAGACTTACTTTGGACCTTTGACAGTATTGCGTGGTGTACAGAATATGGACCAGACACAAGGACACAACAGACGGGGGCGTTGATGCAGCGAACAGGAAAGGGGGCGAG
Source organism: Panaeolus papilionaceus (assembly GCA_015501605.1). Lineage (NCBI taxonomy): Eukaryota > Fungi > Basidiomycota > Agaricomycetes > Agaricales > Panaeolus > Panaeolus papilionaceus. The sequence continues at coordinate 270,908 of JADNRZ010000038.1, read as the reverse complement.
TCGTGCACTTATCACAAAGGAGGAATTATTGGGAGGGAGAGGGGACACAGGGGGGGCAGACGAACTTGGGGGCTGGGGAATAAGCCGCGAATCGGAATCAAGAGTTATGTATTCGTGAGTGAACTTTTAATCATGCCACTCCAACTTGTTTTTTCTTATTTTGAGCTAGGCCAAAAGCCCGAAGATGCATAACGGTATGGACTAGCTCAGCAAAATTTACGGCGATTGCTTATGACCCGCAAATCAAGATCTATTATCTCTGGTTTTCACGACCCTGGCCGCCCTTTTGCTATATTAAGTGTGCCATTTCCGCCTTGAATACCTCAGAACCAACTTGTATCTCATTTACTACCTCCACCATGAGCTCCCCTAACAACGACGGCAACAACTCAAGACGGCGAGGTATTGACTCTCTACAGCTCAATTTCATAGGTATTGACCGCCCTCCCAGATGATTTATATCGCGGCTATATACGACATCGACGACAGCTCCTCCGATCTCTGGCCTCTAGACCACCTCCAACCTCCAATGATGATCCTCGCTTTGAGGAAATGTACCAGACCAACATGGCGAGAATCAACTGACAGGCCCGGCTACAACACCGTCGTAATCTCGCGATCCAAAGACTAGAAGATCTCCAGCTCCAAAGAACCCAGCAATGTGGGTGCGTCAATGGTAGCATTCTTCCTATGGGACCTCCCCCCCCAGCAGTCCCTGCCATTGCAATCAGCGTCGGCGGAAGTGTTGCCCTTCAAACAGCTGTTGATGTCCCCCCACCCCCTTATGAACCCCCTCCCCCCTTTGAATTCCGACCATTGGATTTGTCAACCCGAGAGACCGATTACCAGCATACCGGAAGAACACCCCATTCCAACCCTCCATCACATATTTGGATTGGAGGTACCCCAATTCGCCAATGTGTTTCTATTGAAGGAACCACCAAATGAACGCCAATGGAGTCACTCAGGTTGAAGAGTCTGAGGATGAGGAAGAGACCAACGACCAACACGCCTCCGGCCCCAATCAACCGGATGAATCATCCAGCACACCATCCACCCATCAGTCTGACTCTGACACCGACGACTCTTACACTACTGACAAAGATATGCCTGGTCTTCTGACTGCCAGTGAGGAATCCGACTCTGACATGGTTGATGAGCTTGACTCTGACACCGACGGACCCCCAATTAGCTCATCCCCTGAGGCCTCCGATGAATCTGACTCTGACATGGAGGATTAGACAAAGTTATAGTAATACTTGCCTTAGAATTGACAAAAGCTCAATAGAATTTCAATAGAATTAAACCCCCTCTCTCTAGATACTAATAGACAGCTCCATATTATTCATATAGTTTAATATTAAAAACCCCAGTAAATAAGTTATTTAAAATAAATCTCTTCAAACTTTTGATCGGGGTACTGTTAGACTGAGTAATTACTGATGCCCTGGAACCGAGAATTTTTTTTTTTACCCATTGGCCTAAACTGGACTATGTATCCATCAATTCCCTAATATTGGACCATGGGCAAATTTCTAACCGATGAGAAGTTACAGGAACAGAAACTCGCTAATTTTAAGAGACAAATTTCAACCTACAATTCAAGGACCGAATGTGCTGCTTTCTGGTCCAATCGCCTAACAGAATATATTGGGTTGTCGGATGAACCAGTTTGTCCGTTGGGTTCTAAAGCTGGATGACTCAAAGACGGAGAACACAAATACATGTAATTGGCGCTGAAAAATACCCATACCGGTTAGCGGCGGTAACCTGCCAGTGTGGAGTACCCTCGTTCATCACTAGACACACGGTTGAATGGGCAATTTGGATTAGTCAAAGGCAGATCAAAGGCAAGATGAAAAACTTGCTTCAACAATCCAGGTAGTTGGCGGAAAGTATGATTAATGTAATATAGAAAAAGTAATATACACAAGCAGAAAAAGTGTTCGACTGCAAGTCAAAGCTGAGATCAAGACTGAAATGAAGAATATAATAATACACATGTACAAGACTGGGGACTGTTAATGTCGACTCAATTGAAGGACAATGCAACACAACAAAATATAAGACGCTGCATGTACACCTTGAAGTCAAAACAGTGAGGTTCATGAGAACCAGCAGTCTTGCCTATTAGAGTCAAATCGATGACATTCGTGAGGAACCCACCGCCTTGCCTATCAAAGTCGAATCAGTGACATTTGTGAAGAACCAGCAGTCTTGCCTTTCAAAGTCAAATTGGTTTCACTCATGAAGAACCTGTAGGTCTGACTGATAAAATTCAATTTCTTTAACATAAGTCAGAGATTTATTGAGAAATTTATATACATATTGATTTTATTCAAACGAATCATGATATTTTACGCCAAAGTGCAAGGCCCCATTCCCATCGGCAGGCTTGTGTTTCTACAAATTCTAACTTTCCCTGAACAGACAAACCTGCTTTGAATGATTGCATGGTTTGGAAACCATGATCTACCCACCGAAACAATCCTCCAGCTGTATAAGCTGTGAATGAATATCGAGTTTCTGAGGAGCCAATTCTGGTATTGCTGTGGGCGATGAGGGCGGAAGGAAATAAGATGGTGGATCCAGGGGGAATTCAATTACCAGGCCCAGTCCCACAGAACAAGGTGTCCACCTCTAGTGTGGTCGAATTTACCAAGTGCTGTTAATGCACACCAACCAAATGGTAGATTGGCAAAGTCGGTATGCGGAAAGCATATGGTGCTAGGTCCAGATTATAGTGACAGCAGAGAAGACGCCCGTTGAAAGGGCCCTTTCAGCCGTGGATGCTAGCCAGGAGCTTCTCTTGAGTATTGCTGTAGTACTCATAGAGTTTTGGTGCCCAGGACGCAAGCACTGCTGTTGGCGTTTCAGACACAAGTAGCATCTAATCAGTTTGTCCATCTATCTTTATATTGATGGTACATACAGGAAGTGAATCCCGAAATTCTCTTGAATGGCTCTGAGTGTTTAACTCTTGAACGATTTCCTCATTCCGCCTCGAATTTCGAAGGGGGGTGGGTTTGGTTTGACCCCCACCATATGAGATACCAGATCGGAGGGTTGGAAATCGACCTCTTCGGTGGCCATGTAAGACCTCATCTGGATTAAATCGGCATCTCAATCGAGCGGCTGCAAGGAGGTTGACTGCTTCATCACCACAGGATCCCAGTTTTCAGGTGTATCGACTTGTCCTGCCAGAACGCCAAACACCCGACCTTTTGAATCTAACAACGGCTTTGATGTGCTAAAACCATATTATATATGAAAATGAAAGGATTTATTTCTAATATACAATGGACGTACCGTCCGTCCCACTCTACCAATGTAAATCCTAAACTACCTTCACCATGACCGACAAGATCCCCAAGCTCGTAAACTCTCTTCTCCTCAAATTTAGATTTCCTGCCAATATAGCTTCCTTTTGTAGTAGGGCCCTCAGCAACGTCATTCCCGGCTTGGACTGGTGGATTAGCGAGAACATGTTTCTGTACGGCTTCGGGTCGAGCCTGTACCAGGCCTTCTTCCTGTGCTCTCGCGATGCGCTTTTTCTTCTGGTTTTCGTGGCTTTTTATCTTCTTCGCCTTTCTCCGCCTTTCGGTTTTATTGTCTTTTTTTTCTGGGATTGAATTGGAATCAAGTGGTGGGTGGAACGTAGTTGGTTCGGTGAAGGGGATCTCAGAAGGTACTGGGCTTCCGCTCCGCAAAGATTCTGGGGATGATAGCGGGGAAAGCGAGAAGAGGTGATAGAGATCGTCAGCTGGCATATCAAGCATCTCTGCCTCTGTAACACGCTGGGCGATCTGCTCAATATCAAAGGATGGGGAGTTAGCGTGTATGGCATTGTCCATGGTGATGGTGGATGAGAGATAACGGTAGGAATGCCTTACCTTTTTCAGATTGTCTGGAACGCGATTCACAGGGGATACCTCAATGATTTCCAAAAATATCCATATATCTGGAGGAACCTGTTATCAACTATTTGAGCGAGGTCAGGTGGAGAAGCATATCTGCGTCATTCTGGCAGCCATAAGTAGGCAATTTCTGACAATTTCGGCTTAAAACTGCATGTAGAAAAATAGCAAATTCATTGATTTATCTTTGATTTAGGGAATATACCTGCTAAAATCTGTTTAAAATGACGCTCCTCCCCAAATCATCCACGCTATCCGCCATGACCCGAAACTTGCCATCGCTCACTACACCCATACCTCCACTGTAACCTCACGTCATCTACATACATCTGATTGCAACTAGGATCATCAATGTATCGAAATTTGCGTCTACGTGGTCGTCCCAGGTGATCAGCGAACACATCAGACGATAGAAATAATAAAGCCTTGCCTGACTTCAATGGTGCCCTTCTATCACCACACCGTGGCGTCTGCTTTCAAGGTCCTCATTGCAGAGTCATATAAATATTAGAGCATGCAAGAAAAGACGGAAATATGTAGAGGGTTGGTGGTGGAACGAAGGAAAGAAACGCGCTTCTCACCGGATCTGAAGTCTGGGTAAAGGGGTAGATCGTATTCCTGTGCCCGAGTATTAATCTGGACCCCTCACCCATCGTTTCAGTTCTCGGTTTGGTAGCCCAGTGAGTATATATTCCCGTGCCCGAGTATTTTCCTACACTGCGCTACCTGGATCATGGTTGGGGTGGAGGGTAGGTTTGCCTTAGACCGATAAGTGTTTGTTGATTCGGGCCGCCTCTACCCTAGTGTCACGTCATCATGTGAGCTTTCCTTGGTTGGTTTGTTTCAAGTTGAAGTTCAAACATCAACGCTTCGACCTCCAGTCCCCTCACTCCTCAATCACTCCTATGAATTCTTCTGCATCTAATCGTGTCAATAAACGCACTCGGGACGCCAGGGAAGGGGGCTCCTCTCATGTTACAATACCTTTTGGCGACGACAAGTATCGCTCGGTCGACGCTCGGGAAGGAAAGCTCCTTAAACACGGTCCTCATGGTGGTTTCATGACCACTGATCCCAGGTCAACGACCAAGATAGAGTTGAATGAAGCATGGAATAACGCTACAGAATGGGAGCTGCTGGATGACTCCAAGTTTGCACTGGACCCCGATGAAGCACTGTACCTGCAGGCGCTCAATGCTGACATAATGGAGGAGGACCCACAATGCTTGCCAAACGACGAAGAAAAGAAGAAAAAGCAGAGGTCCAATGTATCGGTATGTACCATCCATCTATTCCATTCACCGCTTCTTCTAACAGTATGATATACTTTTAGTAGAAACGGCCCCATCGTGTCTGGAAGGAGACCCGCCGGTCATGCTACCTTGATGAGATACTTCAGGGTGCTGGCTGTGCGGATTTTACACAGATGAAAGAATGCCCAGACTGTGTCTCATCCAAGAAGCAGGATATCGGGGCAGCGCTCTATCGGTGTAGCTCAGAGTGCTTCTTGCAAGACCTCACTTGCAAGTTGTGTTGTGTTCGCCGACATCGCCGTCTTCCTTTTCATAGAGTGGAGGTAAGTCCCATCTCTATGGCTCGTTTACTGCACATACTTATCTGTATTACACAGAAATGGACTGGCTCTAGCTTTGTTCCTGTAAGCCTTAGCTCCCTCGGTCTCAAGATTGTCCTAAACCACAGCAGCCTGTATTGCGCAGCGCCAATCCCCTGTCATCAATCCTTGCTCATATTTCACACCAATGGCATTCACGAATGCAATATCCATTACTGTGGCTGTGGTCAAGGTGAACCCCAGCATATCCAGCTCCTTAGGAGACAGCTATACCCCACTAGCCAGCTCATCATCAAAACATGTGTAACCTTTGAACTACTCGCCCATCTACATAAACTTTCCCTCACCACCAAATCCTCCTTATACGACTTATACCGCGGTTTAGAGAGGCTGACGGACAATACCAGGCTTCAAAAATCGCCATCCTGTTACCGAGAGCTTTTCCGAGTTTTCATGCAATGGAAGCACCTTATGTTGCTGAAGTGGGGAGGCAGAGGACACGATCCAGGGGGTCCAGATGAGACCAAGCCGGGAGAGCTGGCAATCCAGTGTGCTTCCTGTCCCATTCCTGGTGTCAACATGATGGAGGGACGTCGATTTTCACCAGAAAAGTGGTAAGTTCGACCATCCTATGATCTGTTCCCGCTCTCACCGATCCATAGGTTTCTTAACACCGCTTTTGTCTGTATGGACGCGAACTTCCGGCTCAAAAATCGCCTTGTGTCGAACTATGACCAGAGCCCTGGTTTAGGAATGGGTTGGGCCTACCTAGTTGAGCGAGAGCCCTATGAGCGCTATATTCTCAATCGCGCCAACGACGCCGATGTAGGTGGTTTAAATTTTTTACCTATGTCATTTATCTAACCGATATGTTGCTCTAAATTATAGGTAAGCTCCTGTGTTGGCTTTCAGGCAATGGCCCAGGCGAACACACAGTTTTCTACAGGGTTAAGATATACAGGGGTTGGGGGTGTTTTCTGTGCTCGGTCAGAGATGGTGATGCCCCAGGGGATGGGAAGTTTGGTCAAGGGAGAAAGGTATGTGGTTTCGGCAGACTTTTTATTGCCGCCTTCAAACCATTCACAAATTTTATTAGATACTCAATTATGGATTACATCTTCGGATCCGCAGTGCAGGGATTTAAAAATCTACCTGCCATTCTAATCAGCTACAATATTTCTTGCCAATGGTCCATTAATCTGGCGAAGAGAATGTCTGAAGATGATTGGCCAGCGGCATTCGCCATTCCTCCCTCCACTCGGATCATTCCCGCCGTCCCAAAACTTCACGAAGCTGCACACGAGACCGCCAACCACCAAGTTTTTTCTCTCCACATCAGGAAAAGGCCTCTTGGACTGAAGGAGCCTGACAGCTCCCTAGGGCTCCCCAGGGCACGCAGGGCACTCAGGGCACTCAAGGCATTCAGGTCTACCCAAGGCGCTCTACACTCCAAGGAGCATCATAGGCTACAGTATCAGGTTACACCAAGGCACCCCAAGGATGCCCTTGGATGCTCTGGGGACACCCTCTGTTGACCTAGAAATGCCCGGAAAACAGCCTGAAATGCCTTGCCACTGACTTGTACTCTACTGAAGAATCACAACAAGATCAATAATATGCAAAGACATTCATTTTCACAACTATATAATACATGAAAGTGCTACCAAAGTATCAAGCATATTTTCTACACATAAAATAAAAGCAGCTCATGGGTAAAAAAGATAAAATAGGAAAAAGGACAGCAAGACAGGAAGGGCATGGAGAGCCAGAAAAAATAGAGAGAATAAAGCTAATATTAATAAGTCAAAAAAGCGGAGCAGCAGTGTAAAAACCATAAAAGTGGAGTAAAAAGGAGAACATAGAACATAGAAATGAAGGGAGAGAGTGAGATGAGGAAAGGACAGACAAAGGATAGAGGAATTGTAAATTCCAAAAATCAAAAAAGCGGAGCAAGAAGAACAGAAATGATGATGGGGATAGTGAAGACCATAGAGAGATCAAGAGGAAGAAAGAAATAGAATAAAATGAATAGAGATAGAAGAATAGCAGCAAGAACAGGCATGAGCAGAACATGGAGGACAGAAAATATGTAAAAAAAGCGGACTAAAACATGGGGACAAAAGAGGAAACAGGGCTCAGAAAGGTGGAGGAAGGAGATGATGAGATATAGTGAGAGAGAAACAAGAGAGGCCAGAGAATAGTAGAGGGGACAGGTCAAAAAAGCGGACAAGAGGAGAAGGAATAGAGAGAAATAGAAGCAACTAGTGAGAAGAAAGCTACATGGAGGACAGAAAATATGCAAAAAGCGGACCAAAATGTAGGGAAAAAATATCAAAGGAGGGTCAGACATAGGTGGAAGGGTTATAAGGTGACACATGCAAAAGAAAAGAAGAGAGGTCAGAGAATAAAAGAGGGAAAAGGTCAAAAAAGCGGACAAGAGGGAGCAATGGAGAGGAAAGAACAAGCAGAAGGATAATCAACAGCAGAAAAACCTCAAAAAAGCGGAATAGACTCACCAATAACCCTATACCATCCCATCCCATCCCTCCCAACAGATGAATAAAGAGGAAACCATGAAATGTGGTGAGTGTAGAAGTGGAGATGGTGGTGGAAGGAAGGAAAGAAGTGATGATGTGGCAGTTGCTGGCATGGTCCGATGTTTCAGCCGGAGCGTGGGAAATGGGACTTAGACACTTTCAGAAATCTGCTTTCAAGCTCATTTATTTAATTGTGACGCTTGCACTGGACAGAAAATTATGATTTATATATCAAAATAAAGCTAAAAATGAGTAGAGTTCGATTCAATTTAGAGCGCTTATGTGCGGTCATTTTATCGGCACAGATATTGCAAAATATGTTTTGACAAAACACTATAGCCGCTATTTTGGGAGAATAAAAGCGCGCACAGGAGCGCTCTAAATATATTTGGATTCTACTCATTTTTGGCTTTATTTTGATATATAAATCATGATTTTTCGTCCAGTGCAAGGGGTGCAATTGAAAATACTGTTGATTTTAAATACTTTTAACTGTATTTATTCAATTGTGACGCTTATACTGCACCTAAAATTATGATTTATATACCAAAATAAAGCTAAAATAAAATGGAATTCAACTGTATTTATGGTGCCTTTGTGCGGTCAATTCTTAGGCTGAGATATGGCAAAATACATCTTCCTAAAACACTATAATTGCTATTTTGGGAAAATAAAAAAGCGCACAAAAGCGCTGTAAATGTAGTTAGATCCCACTCATTTTTAGCTTTATTTTGATATATAAATCATAATTTTAGGTGCAGTGTAACAGATGCAACTAAATATACTGTGCAATTTAAATGCTTTGAAATGTACAAGTCCATTTTCCCACACTCCGACTTTTTAGCCATCAATAAGTAACAAATCAGAATAAAATGCTTAACATGACTTTTCTTCATTTGTACTTCCTGTTAGTATGTGCATTGAGTGACTTGGCTTTCAGTTTATTCTATATTTTTGGAGGGCAAGTCAAAGGCACTGCCAAGGTGGTCAAGGCAGTCCAGGCATCCTAGGGCACCTACAAGGCAGTCAAGGCATCACAGGGCACCCACAAGGCAGTCAAGGCATCCCAAGGCACCTCAGGATGCCTTGGAATTTTAGGTTCAGTGTCAAGGTTCTAGAACTTGCCCTCAGAGCAATGACCCTTTTCCTGATGCATTACATTGAAGGTGCAGCGGAGATAGACGGAGAGGTCCCTGAGAGGGTATGGGGTGCAAACAATGAGATTGGAAAGTCCACATCTGGCCAAGGGCCAGGAAACCGTAACAACAACATCGACGACAACTTCAGCTTCTGGAATTACGAGAAACTCATCGAGCTTGGCCATGCGGTTCTTCGTCGATACCAGTCATCGCTGGCCACCCGAAACATGCATTGTGAAGCCCATAGGGGTCTCTCGGAAAATGTCGGCGCAGTACTCGTGAAGAAGTGGGAGAGCGTCTGCTGTGAGTGGGATGCAGACAGGTCAACTCCAAAGAAGGCCAAAAACCCTTATGAAAACCCAGAACAGGCAGCCAGTAAGTTCTCTTTCCTTTCATATTATCTCATGCTCACAACTCTTGTAGCTATGACAGAGGCTGAGGCGAAGAAGGAGCTTGCGGAGGAGAAGGAGGAGAGGATAAAGAATGGAGGGGTTTCATACCATGAAACCCCTGCATCCACGTTTGTGTCAGTGGCAATAGAAATTGAGGATTTACAGTATGTGATGGTGTTATTTTCATTTCTTATCTCTCTAATTCAATTTCGCCCAAAGACGAAAGATTTTGTGGTTTGCAAAAAACCATGTGGCAAAGTCAACTGCAACCCAGGCTGGTGGCCTAATAGAACAGCGAAACCAGCTCAAGTCAAGGATAAAGGCCTGGGAGGCCCTTCTCCCTGTCTACATGCCCGGTTTACAGCAATTCCTGATGGATGGGTCGAAGAAATCTTCAGAACCAATCCATCTCGCCACCAATCCTGAGGACCACACCCTATGGCTACCATCTAAGATCAGTCAGGAACACCGCAAATCTGTGTGCACCCCCAACTTACACCAGATCGAGGAGCGTCTCCGAACTGCACAGTGCCAGAGCTCTTTGGAGAAACTTCGACATGTCCTCCGTATCAAAAGTCACCTCACCAAATTCAAGTCCAAAAACATGTGCGGTCAAAGGGAGGGTACCAGGTCTAGGGCCATCATTGAGAGGGTCCTTTCAAGAGCGAAGTCCTCAGCTGCGAGATACTGGCATGCAAGGGAAATGAAGCTCGCCCTTTCCGGACCAGGGGATTGGGAGAAGGAGCTTCAACCACTTCTTGACGATGACATCAGAAGCTATGACGACATCAAGAAGCTGAAGAAAACGGAACCACGAAAAGGGACGCTCACCAACGCACAGCTCGCAGAGCTTCATGCCAACCCCCCTCCAACAAATTCATCTCAAACAGAAGATTTCACCCTCCTTCCTCATGAACGCAATCCAAGGGATGGATCCGGAATTACAACCAACGAGCTATCGTGGATTTGGGTTGGGAAGAAGCAGGCGTTGGAGGGAGCAGAGGGTGACGTGATTTTGATGGTGGAGTGGGCAAAGAGTTGGGCAAGGTCGAAGAGGTCTGAAGAAGAGTTGATGCTGTTAAAGGAGGAAATGCGGCGAATTCTTGCTTATTTGGAGTGGAGGGCAAAGTGGTGGCTTTCAAGAGCAACTCTTCGGCATATCTCTGTGGATTCTCAACTTAGGGAGGCTTTGTCAGCATACAGCACCACCTGCGCTAATCACCTCCGACATTTATCAGTAAAATTCAAGTCTATGTGGAAAGCCCCCCTCAGGAACTTCATTCGCGAAAACACAACCATGACTCTCAATGGTATTCTGCTGGAGCTGGATGCAGACTCGGAATGCCAAAAGTCAGGTCTTCAAAGGGAATTATCTGATGAGGAGGAGGGGGTTGAGGATGACGGGCTTGTGGATGACGACGGCGAAGAAATGTAAGGGAGATGTTGAATGGGGCAGGGTGCACTTTTTTTTGGGGAAACTAGAAAGGTCTGTTGTTTTCACGGTTTTGTTTATTCGATTTCTAATTTTAAATTTCTCAGGAAACAGATGTAGTCGCATTTTTTCAACCTCATAGCAGACCCCCATTCCCGACCCCCTACAACATTGAAAATGGGTCATAATATTCATATTAAATCGTCTTTTCATGCTTACATCCCACCCCGCCGATTTCCCCCTGCCTGCCTCCCAAATCGTCTATTTACCCCTATTTGATTATATTTCAACATTATCCAAACCCATCCCGCTGAATCCTCCCATTCCCGACCTCCTGCCATGTCGGAGATGGTTCCAATAATTATTATCATATCCCGACCACCTGATTTCACCCTCCCTGCGCCCAATTCCACCCCTCGCCCTTTTTAATCCCCTGCCCTTTTTAATTCCCCCCCGCCCAATTTCACCCTGCCCGATTTCACCCCGCCCTTTTTAATCCCCCGCCCACCCCAGTAGCAATGTACCCTATCCCGCCCTCTTATATTTGTAGTATTTACACTTGTTTACATACCCGCCCAATAATATCTGACTGCCGACCTATTGCTTATTAAGACCCTCACTGTACAAGTATGGATTTGATACATACCCGGAGACTGTACAATTACAGTCCTGATATATGAAACTAGCCTCAAAGGGTGATCTATTACCTCAATATGGCCCACAGTGTGCCAAATAGCACGCTCCCAAATGACTGCTCTGTTGATCAATCACTGGTAAGTATCTTTTTCGTTTATGTGGCGTATTTCATTCTCTTACTGTTATAACTGCAGTGCGAGCCATTCCTTTTACAAAGCGAGAATGATGTCACTCAATTGCTGTCTGCTGCACAGACACTGCAGGAACAGCACCTTGAGGAAAAGCAAGGCATAGTCCAACAACTCAAAGTTGCAGTTGATGCCCTTCGTCAGGTTGAACAAAGGCTGGCTACTCTGGATCTTCAGCTTGGGCAATTGTACTATGCTATTGGTGCATCAGGATATAGGATACCAGTCTCCATTGAACCATGCCCTATTAATTATCAAGTTACTCAATCTTTTAGTGACTGTTTTTATGTCCTCCTTGTCCTCTTCAATTCATGACTTTCATAGACACAGTAACAATTGCTGGAGAGGAAGGACACCCCATTTCTATAGTTTTGGATTAGTTATAATTCAATGTTTGTTGTCATTTTCTTGCATTTCAATTGAACTTCACTTTAGAGGCTATTTTCCTTGGTTGCGCTGAGTCAGGTTCGCAATGTTCTCTGAGTTTCTGCAATGATCCCCAAATGCGTAATTCCAAGTCAGGGATGGTTCAGGGTATGCCTAACATAAGTATGGTTCCAACCCATCCCCCAATGCATTTCTTCAACTCAACGTATTTTTTCTTAATTAACTCAAGAACCCTACCCTCGAAACACTAACTCATCATGGCTAAAAAGTCTACTGGTCCCAAGGAAAACCTGCCTACTAATCTTACAAAGAGTGCACAAGCACCCCATGTACTGAAAGGCAAGTACAGACCTGTTTTAGAGGTAGCTGTACTCAAACTTCTTGTATCTACCACAACAGGTTCTGCTCTCCATAAACGCCAGGTGGACAAAGGCAAGTTCTTTTTTTTTCTGTGCCCATTTTCGCTTCTTTTTTTGAAGAAACTCCCTTAGAAAATCAACTGGTAGCTTCTCAAGACCCACCAGCTGATGCTACTAGAGTTGTGGACAAAAGGGCAAGACAGAAGTCAAGGCCTGGTCCTCTATCCACTACTGCAGATGGTGAGTATCATACCACCATCTGACAAATTGGGATTCAGCCTTGTTAACAATATTTTTAGGAAATCAACAACAAGCAGCCAATCCAGCAGTGCAACACAGTGATGAAGCAAATGTCATCGCCACCAATGATCTTCTGGGACGTCTGAAACGTCAGAGAGTCAGTTGCATCGACAAACTGAACAAGGACTCTGAGGTCATTGGGGGGGATTTAATGCGCACCATGGCGAAGATGCAGAGACATAAACGCAAACCAAGCGCTACTCTGGATGCTGATTTGTTTGATATACCAGAGGATGCACCAGTCAACAGCATGGCCCCTCCTGCTAAGAAGCAGAGAGTTGCTCTCCCTGCCGAGGTGTGACTTCTTGACTTTCATTTTTTTCCACCAGCCTAACTCGCCATACAGAAGAACAGTGCAACTCCTGGTAACAGAATGACCACAGGCTTGACATCCATCAACCCGTTTTCCAATGTACCTTTGAAATCAACAGTTGCTCCACCGCCTCCTTCATCACAAATACCTGACCTGTCGCACACCTCTTGCCAACCCTCAGGCACATCCTCTCTCCAACTTGGAACACCAGTAACTGGCCCTTGCCAAAATATTGAAGCAATGTGCACCACACATACTTCAACTCATGAGGACAATAATGAGAACACAGTCATGCATGATCCCATTGGTTGGCATATTCATCTGTTCATCTATACCTACTTATAAGTCTATATCTCTAGCAGGTTGCAAGCTCATCCCAGGCCAGAGGAAGGCAGAAGTAATGCACAAGAGAATTGGGCAGCGATATTTAGTACCAGATTCAGAGTCTGAAAACGATGATGAAAACGACGACAAAAACACTATGCAATGCAAAGAAGTCAACTGGGATGGGGGACGTACACATAATGACATCTATAAACCATATGAATTCAGTGGTGACTAGTATTCTATTTATTCCATTTTTTGTCTGCCTGACCCTTGTGTCTGTAGACGACTTTGATTACAACCAGGACTACAAGGAGCATCAGGACGAGGATGAGAACATCCAGGATGACGAGGACAAGAACGTCAAGGACGGCGAGGACAAGGACAAGAACGTCAAGGACGGCGAGGACGAGAACATCCAGGATGACGAGGACGAGAACTTCCAGGACTATGAGAATAATGATGATGTCCTTGATGATGCTGGTATGTATATTTGTCTTTCCATACCTCGTTTCAAGATCTATTTTTGCTTACTCCTCTTACTCTTAGCCAGGGATGAGCAGCCATTGAACGCACCTGTCCCTAATGATGTGAGTACTGTTCAATTAATATTGGGATCTAACATTTATCATGCCCTCCAAGCAAATTGATGTTCTTGATGATTATTGTGCCTGAAATCAGGCTCGCTGTCCTCCTCAAGAAGAACACCTTGCCGAAGTTGCCCAACAACAAGATGTCTTGAACCGCCTTATCCGCAACATCGAGGAAGACCCATTTGGGGAACAAGCTGTTGATGAAGACTGTGATGACAAGGATGAAGGTGCTCAAATCGAAGAAGATGACAACACCGATGACTGCCCTAAAAGAGCACCAAGGAATTCATGTCACTCTGGCATATGCTCGCCTACCACCCTAGCATTCTATCATGGTCCTTGGAAGATGGCCTTGGCTTCGAGCAAGCTGCATTGGCGCCGTAATCTGGCTATTGGTAATGTGTGGCCTTCGCATCAAAATGACATCCATTTTGTCAAGGCAATTCTCAACACCCGTCTTCTTCATTACAAAAATGAAGGTGTTGTGTTCAATGATGGTATGCCTATTTTTAAACTATCCTACCTATACTAATCAGTATTTTAGAGTTCCAGGTTAATCGTCACATGTGGATTCTGGTACAACGCTTCATGATATTGTTTTTTTCATTCATTTTTTCACTAATGAGATTCCACAGATATTTCAGGAGGCGTCCACATTCCGAGGAGAATTGAAAGATTATGTTCGCCCCATTATCCCAATGTTCTACAAGGATGTCATACCTGACGAATACGAAGGAAATCAATTGGCCGTATTTGATGCTGTCATTGAAAGAGTGAAGACAATGTTGGATGATGGAACTTTTCACCATGGTCTTGAAAAGGATAGCTTGGTATTTTTCATCGTTTTCTTTTGTTGTCAACTCTGGCTATTGACTAACACTTCTTTGAGATACTGTAGGGAAAAACCAATAACTTCGCTCATCCATGCATTGGTCATGTCATTCAACAATTCTTCTATGGCAAGCCTGATGCAGTCGCACGTTCATTCCTGGATGACTTTTCTCAAGAAGTACCTCTTAGAGCCATTGCTCTGGTTGCAACAGCTGTATGTGTTTTTTACTCATTAACTAATTCTGTCTCATCTGTTGTAGATTGTAGCCTGTCTTGAGGAATATCTCGCCATTGGCAGACAAAGGAATCTTCCTTTTGACGCCAAGGGCTATATGGGCACCTATGGCAACTTAGTAAAAGCAATTGAAGAGGTGCACAATGATGAATACCACAGGAAAAAATTGCTTAACTTGCGACATAGCTGGGCTGCAGCGGGAATGTAAGTGATTACTAATTATGATGTACATGAAGATGTCTGACAAATTCGCAATCAGGGCATTGCTTGAACCTGTTGAAGAACCTAATGGAAGGGTTATTCCCATTGACCTGGATTAGACTATAATTTTATCACTCTTGCAACCGTTTATCCACTTTCTCTCACCTCCTTGTGTAGTTCAATAGTTGAATTGATGTTATATAGTACCTCATAAATAATGATAATACTGCTTATTTTGGTCTACTAATGGCTGGTTTTCGAAGTATGTACTGTTGGCAATGGATCAATAAGCACAGGTTACATCTTCGGAGAGCTTCAAAGGATATAGGTGGTCATCTGGATTACACACCCACAACTTCGGAGAGCTCCCAAGTATGTTGGGATCAATACGAATGCAGCCATGAGAGCATTGGAGCATTACGGAATGACATGGGGACGCTATGAAGTGCTACTGATTGACCAGGGTCCACTACTCGGCACTACGCAGCGCCCAGTGATGGCTACGTAAACGGGTACCCTTGCTACAGCACTACAGTGCTACATAGCGCTACGTAGTGCTCCGTAGCCCAGACAAGGTTTGCTGATGCACCCAATGTGCTTTACTCGACCCCAGCGCACTCCAAATGATCCCTCATCCCTCATCCATCTCCACCACATCCACACTGCTACCCCAATTCTGTTACCCAATTAAAACAATTTTTTCCCTGTCAGATCACTCCCATGTCATCACCTTTGTCCCGCCCTTGTGCTCTTCAGAAACACTATTGGATGTATGAGGGATACATTCTGTTGCTGCCCCAGTCAATTCAATGGCGCACCACTCACGATGCAGCTCTCATAATTTAATTCCAGCGCATTTACGCTTCCATTCTTATGATTCAGGAGGAGTAGGGGTGACAGCAATGGACCTTGCTCTTCCTGTATCACCTCCATGAACACCCTACACTGCTTTTCATGGCCCTTTGGTGGTCCTGAGTGTTGCCGACGCGCCAGGAAATGTTGTTGGATGTTGTCGGGTTCAGACCCTGTCTGTGTGAATGCTGCGGTTGTTGTTCAATGTTCAATCCAACTTTCGTGACTCCGACAGCATGGCTTTTAGCTATAAGGATTTAGGTGATCATGTACCACCATCAATTAAAAATTTATTTATCAAAATAAGCAAGAGATTGGTAAAGTCTGTGATACTGTGATGATCAGCCCGAGTAGATAAAAAAGTACACCAGAGACAAAGCAACGTGATATGGCATATCAATGGTTGGGGGAAGTGAACATAATTAAGCAGAGAAGTGAAAGAGGGAGGTTTGGAAAGAAAAAGAAATGCAGAAACGTGTTGAGATGATCTATTCACTAATATCTCAACCGTCAAATCATTGAATCGAGAAAGTAACCAAAAATGACCTACTAATCATCGCGCAGGAAATCAGTGAAAGGATACCATCCTGCCTCTCTGTCCATCTCAAAGTACTTGTGAATCTTCCTGACCACGTCTTCGCAGTTCTCAGCCTTCTCCACAGCTTCCGGAGTGAAGTTAGTGCCCAAGACCACGGCAAGTGTATCCCATTTGACTGGAGTATTAGGCAGACAAACGTGGATAAGTGTGATGAGCTTTGTTTCTTCAGGACGACCAGGAAAGTTACGAAGGAACTGCGAGAACTTTGGGTGATGCTGCGCATTTGGAGGAATGGAACCAGGCCAGTACTTCAAAATGAACCTATCGATCTCCTCTCTTTCAAGGGGAATAGCATAGACAAGCCTCCGCATGATGGGCCCCTTTGAAGGTTTCCTATTATACACTCCGGGGCACTCCAAGGGACCAGGTATGTAATCAACATGTGCTTGAAGGCCCTTTCTGTGAGTGTATATGAGTGGCATGGGTGTGTAGTGGTAGTGACATGCATACCTGCAGTCACGAACAGTCGGCGGAACCTGCTCTGAGCTTCTTTTTGAATAACAGTAGTATTATGTGGTTGATTGAAGTAAGAAGGAGCAATGAGGGACTTACGACATCGATACAAGAATAGTTTCTGATGTGGTGTAGTTAAACGGAGATAAAGATGATTCCGACGACTGATTTTCGCAGAGAAGGAGTTTAGGCGTTGAGCGACAACCAGTCTCAGTTCAATCCACTCTTCTTAGACTCGCGAACCAGTTTGTTCGTCACCCGATCACATGATAAATATTGTGAGGGTACGAGCTGGTGCACGAGCCTAGGCTCGACGGTGAACGAGGCTTCAGCACATCGGCAGGTTCACTGTCGTGCCTGTCTCGCTCCCTTTAGCCCATCGCCGTTGGCTGCCTTGCAAGCCGCATCAAGCCAGGACGCCGTTTTCAAGGCACACTCGGAATGCACCGAATTTCGAAATCCGTAATGGCTTTTGTTTGTCTCCCAATGTCGCCGCTACATCTCCCCCTCGTCCCCCTTCCCCTCTTACTCTTTTTCCATGGACGAGTCTTTTGTCTGCTGTCAATGGGTTGGTTGCTAGTGGTGGATGTTCCAACCAGGGAACATGTCTGCTGCTAGTTTTCTTCCTCTGAGCGCAGCAGCAGGCGGCTCGCTCGTTCTTCTCTCTAAATCATCCCATCAGGATACTCATTCAGTAGTCGCTCACAACAATATTTTGCCCTTTTGATCGCATTTTCAGGTATGTCTCTTTTTTTTTTTTTTGCCATTTTCATCATTTCGTGCTCACCATATCTATATATCTCACAGGATTAGCACACATCTGATCAGCGCGATCAGCGAGCTCAGCTCATGGAACCGAGAGCCAGCAAAAGCTCGGGCTGCCGTCATTAACGAGTCCCTCTTTGCCAACGCACTCCTCCTCTCCCTTCTTGTCGGCATCACCGTCTACATTACCAATCTCGTTCGTCGACTTGGACTTGTAATGGCTGTCTCATACTACATGCTCACAAGCGGCATGCTTCCCGAACCCGACTCGCTCCACACCATGTCGTCGTTGTTGAGACTGTAATCTCAGGGACACTGACGGATCAACGGATTGGAGACGGGATGTCTCTGATCCATCTTATTCTTTCACTCTTTATTTAACGGACGGACAATCTTAGTGTACAAACGGCCTTTGTAGTACAACGTAGTATATGAATCCGTACACTTCTTCCTGGACACCTCAGCTCGTTATACTACAACTGAGGTGAGCCACTTCCTTCTTTTCATTCTTCTCGGACATCGGACTGATTCACCTGTAGTATATTGTTCTATTCTACAGTTCTCTAGGGGTACCCACTTCAACAGGTTATGGGCCTTTACCGCCACTGAACAAAGCAGTAGCACGAAGTCTTTCATCCCGAGAATCTTATCTTATCACGCATAAGTATCCCGCGTCCATCTTATCACGCACAACCCGCGTCCAATCACAACACCGTCCCAAATCCCTTTCATATCCAAACTCTCCCACTTGCCCCAAATCCCACTCCTAAACTCTCCAAGCCATGTCTGAAGATACCGAAACGAAGCCGCGCATCGTAGAGACGGATAGCTCTCGAGCTTCCATAACCACCTTGTCCCCACCAACTGCATTCTCTGGCACACCACTCTCGATGTCAAAGGCGAACTGGCGCGATTGGAAATGGGACATAGAAGGTGCATTAGGTCTTTCTGGACTCTGGGACTACATTCTCGGCAACGTACCTTCCCCAGACCCTGCCACAGAACCTCGAGCGCACTGTAACTGGACCAGCAATGACCGCATGGCGCGCCTGTACATCGACTCAGCGATGGATCGCGACGAAGCGCGCGCCATGGACGTGCGCTCTATGTCCCCTGCGACCAAACTCTGGGCTAATCTTAAGGCCAAGTACGAGAATGCTGGGGCGGTAAGCCAATTCAGCCTACTTGAGCAGGTTTTCTACACGGAACTTGAGGACGGCGAAAATCTCTTGAAATCTTTCAACTCCGCTGTCGATCTCGCATTGCAGGCATACCGGAACCAGCTCACAAAAAACACATTCCAAGTCCTGGCTCTTACCTGCATGATCTCTCACCTTCCCTCCCTCTCCCACATCAAATCCACCATCTATAGTGAGATTCAGTGGTGAGGCGACCTTCCCTATCCCATCTCTTGCAGTTCCTCCTCGACTACCTGTTCGGCTTCGGCTTCGACTTCTGTGGCTTGCGCCCCCCACACTACCGCTCCTATGTACCGTAACGGAGGGAGATCCATGAGAGACTCGATCATCCGATGGCGCATGCTTGGAACTGGAACCACCCCGAAAAAACCAATTGTTGGAAGATGGAGACCCTGAGGCGGAGGGGTTGATGCTGATAGAGTTGCGCTGTGAGTGCATGTGTGCGTTTGACGAACGTGAAGATTGAGGTCTGGACGTTTTTCCTCGGTCATGGTGAGGCTCATCAGGACTTGTGGGTTGACTGGTCGGATGAGTCTGTGAATCAGGAGAAATAGCAACTTCTGAAATAAAGGTCGCGTTAGTATTGCCCAATAAAATGCTACAGTTTATAATAAAAAAAATACCTTGCCGATTCTCAGGAGCAGCACTAACACCTCTGCTTCTCCTCCTCACCCCCCACTTCTTAACACTTCCTATACGGCTCAGCAATGTCGAACCTGGACCAGTACTCTGCTTCCTAGGAGTCTGAGGTACAGGATTGTCTGACTCAGGTGGACGAGGAAGCCCATCTGAGCGTCGTGCGTGGGGTCTGCCCTGTCCATGGTCATATCCTGAGAAGATGATGCGGTGTTGGCAGACGACGATGATGGATCAAACTCGAAGTCGTCATCCCAATTCTCTGAGGGCTCTGTAAAGCAAATTCATACATTAGAATTGTGCTGTATTCAGTTAAAAGAATGGATATTATGTGGAAGGTGAAGCACTCGGCGAAAAACAATGCGCAATGTTGTAAATGTGGCAAGAAAGTCAACATACCAAACGCATCCTCGTTCTCTCCAAACTCAACCTCAGTCGCCATTCCTGCGTATCCTGCGTTGCCTGTTCGTAAAATTCCGAGTCGTGTTGTCTGATGGAGATGGTCAAATGTGTTGAGCGTGATGCTGACGTTGTCGGCTTGTGTTCATGCTCTTTAAACCAATAGAGCATTCAATAATGGTCCTGACAAGCCTTGACAGTCAATCCCCTCGAATAATCAAGAGAAAACGCGTGGTCTTTGGTCGTGGTTGTGCGTAGGAGATATCCCACTTATTTCCGTTACGTGGTGGTCAAGTCGTCAACGTCGCGTCAGTTGAAGCCGTCAAGCGTAAAAGTCCGTCGTAATGGTGAGCGTAAACGTCAATTTGAAAGTATAATGTCGGCGTAAAATTCTTTCAGCGTCGATACAATCGTGCTAGGCCATCGTTCCGTGTCAATGTTCTTATAAAGAGCGGAAGTCGGCCGTTCGTCGTGGTTGTCGGGCAGAGCCGTAGATATCAAATAGACACGTTGACTGTGTATATCGGTCGTATCGTCGAGTACGTTGTAATGTACAAACGTTGTTAACAGTGAAATCAGTGTAAAGTCAAGATGGCAGGAGGAGGAAGTACGAAAGCCAGCGAATTCTCGCTTGCACGCCGCACATCGCGTGACCTCGTTCCCATCCTTGCAAGCTCCTTCTCCCATCCGGGGTTATCTCGACGCCTACCTCCCTCGTCTCTACACCTCATACAGCTCAAATGACTATTTTTAATAATAATTTGGGCGCTCATACTCGTGTTTTAGGACCATATAGTCGCTTAGGATGGATATGGATAATCTAAATCACTCCTGCAGCCTCGTGTTCTGCCTCGAGGCTCGCCAGACTCTGTTGGGAATTTTACCATGTCCAAGGGATTTAGATGGCCCTTTCATCAAGGATTGCCGTATCGGTGTCTCTTGTTATTCGTGAGGATTTTAAACAAACGGAATGAATGTACTTATGTGTGTTTATTATGCACTTGTTTAATCGTCCGCTCAAGCATCTCCGCCCTTGTTTTCTATTTCAGAATGCCATTATATCCACGCTTGACATGAAATTGATTCCAACGCCCTATATATACAAGTAGAAGGGTACTAATTCAGAAATAGTCCAAAATAACGTTGTAGCAAAAATAGAATCGTCAGACCGCTTTCGAGTTCTTGAAATAAGAGGCCGTGATATCTTGGATCTTCGGGTTGACAGAGTACAACTCCACCAACATGTCATCCTGTTCCAGTTCATTAAACCCAGGTGCACCGAGAAGAAACAAAACAACGCACCCATAATCTATCCTGGAATGCCTTTCCCTCAGGACTAATCACAAAGTCACTCGGCTCCTCCACAGCAATCGCACTGACATATGCGCCCCTCATTTGCTCCAAATCTGCCTCCGTCTTTCCAGCCAACGCAGCCCAGATCAACTGCCGACTGCCTTGTTCAGCAGTTCGCGCAACCAGCGCCTCCATAATCTTGTCAAAGAGTGCGCGGAGCCCAGTGAACCCGTTGCGGATGTTGGATAAGCAGAAACCTGGGTTGACGGTGTTGATGATGAGCGGTTGACCTTGAAGCCTCTCGTTTAGCGCTCGAACAAAAAAGACACTCAGAACTGCGATGCATCAGCCGACGGTATTTGACAGGGGAATAAACAAGTACTTACGCTTGGTATCGAAGTAACGCTGGTCCCCTTTGAAATCTGCTGGAACGCACAGCGAGGCCTTACCAAAAGCCTCGAAGGGTTTCTTCGCGTTGATAACCCTCTCAGATAGGTTGGTAAAATGGTGTACTTCACTGGCGACGACAACTAGGCGTGGAACAGTGTTGTACTTGTTAGCAGTATGAAGCAAACGAGGCACAAGGAGTAATGAAACAAGGTTCGTGGACATGTTATTGACTTGGAAGCTGAATTTAGCAGAAAAACGGAGTCAGTAACCCATAGAAGTAAACCTCAACCGACAAATATACACACGTCTCTTCCCATCCATCCGAAGTGGTGACAATATCCTTCGACGCTAAGATGGCAGCGTTCGCAACCAAAATATCAAGCCTCTCATCTTCCTTGTCAAACCTCTCAGCGAACGCATTGACTGAAGCAAAGCTCTTCAGATCAATCAACCAAACCTCTCCTGTTTTCAGCCCGGTAGCCTGCTTGATACCTATCAAAATAACCCATATCGTCAATAACAGTGCCACAAGGCAATGGCGCCTTGAAAGCATGAGCACTAAATATGACTTACTTTCAAGCGCGTCCTCTCCCCTCTTCCTATCCCGACATCCCAAGATCAACTTCCCAGGATTCATTTCAGCAAAATGCTTAGCAGCCTCGAATCCAATGCCCCCATTGGCACCGATCACGGCGACAGTCTTGCCAGAAAGGTCATCTCGGGTGACTGGCGGTACCACTGATAGCTGGTCGTGGAGGAACTTCCAGATGGTGAATTTCATGGGTGCAGATGATGGTGCTGAGATTACGAATTTCAAGGCGGTAGTTGGGGAGTGTAGTTGAGGGTTTGAAGATGACTGAAGAAGATTTTAGAAATTTTTGTTGGTCAAGGGCACCGTATTTATAAGTATACTTCATGTCAATTCAGAAAAGAGCTGGTTACAAACTGCTGATAAATCGCGGAACGAATTATAACCGACGTAGGTAGGTTTGGGTGCAGGAATCAAATTGGTGTGAGCAAGACGTTGGAGGTGTGCCTTGCTTCTTGAAGGAGCCGAGACGACGCGTATGCACATCCACGATATGTGGGTTCGGGAACATCCGACACAGATTCAATCGTTTCGTTCCTCCTGACCCTGTTTCCGTCTCCACTTTACCTCTGAGTCAAGCATGACATCATATTAAACGTTAGTAAAGATAATGCATCACTGAGTGCTATCGAGCGTTGCAAACCTGGCCTCTGAGTACCTTATCGAATTTTAAGATGCAATCCGAACCCCTAGTGGAGGTATCAAGGACGATTGTCACGACACAGATGAGTAATTTAAACTTACATTGATGTCTCCCATGCTGCCATCGCCTAAAGTATCTCGGAACGTCTGCAACCGTCACAGCGTCATCACGGGCGACTAATATGAGAAAAATAATGCTGAAAAAATTCCCAGACTTCACCCCTGCGTCTATACTGGTGTGCCGCAGCTGCTACAATTGTTCAAATTTATCATGTAAAATACACTTTCACACAACATACAGGACTCATGACTGTAGTCTTTTATTTAGTGTAGTCACTCCACTCTTGATGCGCAGGGCGAACTGTAACAGGGCGTATATCAGTATTCGAAGGGATCAATGGCACAAATGCTCCAACTTACGATCGATTTCCCAAGTCCAAGATGATCTGTCCTGGTTGACAAGATAGAGATAGGACTGTACGGCAGTGTCTGTAAGCACGCATAATATCAAGGGTTGAGATAGGCTGCTGACCTTTGCGATGCTATCCGGCAACAATCTGCCGTCTTCATTGTTTGCCCACTCCTCGCTTTGTCTCTCCCTTTGACGATTCATGAGGATGCGCCCATCAATGATAGCCTTTAAACTGTTCAACTCCAGCTCTACGCACAGAAAAAAGAACTAAAACAACACACATGAGCAACATGAATGTTTTCCTTTCCAAACTCTGTTGCCAAGCTCTGCGATAGCGCCCTCATAGCGAATTTGGTTGAGGAGAACAAACTCGTGAACACATTTCCTCTGATGCTCGCGGTTGCACGTGCACCAGTGATGATCAGGGTCCCGCGTTTTCCAATGGGTTCCTCCAGACTGTTTGCCTTGAAGGCTGTGATTGCTTCACGAGCGAACTCGAAGGCACCTTCAACGCTGGTTTCGAAGCTTTTGTTCATTTCGTCCTGCGTAATGTCCAAGAATGATTTGAAAACGGGATCACCAGCGTTGGAGACCGAAACACGAATGGATTATTCGGGTGACGGGAATTGTGCGTGGATAGTTTTCCATGCCTCCGCAATGTTGTCGGGTGTGTAAGATGCTATTGGGAAGGCTGCAGCATTGCCACCAGATGCAATGATTTGGTCAGCTAGCTTCGAAGGTGTGCTTGCAGTTCCAGGAGTGGTGCTACCACGAGATACGAGAGCAACGGTATATCCCTCTTTCGCGAAGATACGTCTGAATTTAAAATTTATCAATGATTGAAATCACGTTCAAAGCAAGTTCTGCTTACGCTGTAGAGCCTCCTGTGCCCGAGCCATCGCCAAGTCCTGCAAGCAAGCCATTATGAACACAGTCGAAAC
The DNA here is from genome assembly GCA_015501605.1 of Panaeolus papilionaceus. Classification (NCBI taxonomy): domain Eukaryota; kingdom Fungi; phylum Basidiomycota; class Agaricomycetes; order Agaricales; genus Panaeolus; species Panaeolus papilionaceus. The sequence goes on along the minus strand of JADNRZ010000038.1, from coordinate 246,382 downwards.
CACTAATACGTTGGCTCACCTGCAATAACGAGAACGGGTTTCACCGTTTTTGATGTCATATCTGTGTAATAATCTGATGAAAGGCGAATGCGTATGAGTGGGCGAGAACAATCCAACCTGACTGCGGATGCGTCCTCTTATGCATATCCTGCCAGCCATCGCTTGTTTCCGACTCCTCTTACTTTATAATTAGGACATGACAGACGGTAAAAGTATGACGGACAATGAATTAGCAGAAGCGTGCTCCCTCTAGTCATTACTCCTAGTTTCAATCGGAATGTTACCCAGGTCTGGTTGGCAGCTGGTGCAAAGACTTCGACAAGTTCCAATCACCTAATGATAGGCTCGGTTTCTTCCGAGTGTATTGACTTTGGTTTCCGATGCCAAACAATGCAAACTTGTCCATCAGCCACTCCAAACCAACTCGCACTTCAAGAGGCAACAAAGAAGGGCAAAAATACTTGATTTTGTCGTTCTCTTTTGGCATTACACAGACTGGTTTAAAGTTGATGGAGCTCATGGCCAGGCAGCTGCACGACGCTTCACCTCACTGGCAAACTCTGACTTTAGGGACGCACGAATTCATGGTTCCACCTCTCTGATTCTCACAATGTCTGGCAGCGTCTACAAAATGTTCCCAATGTTGTGCTACCTCAGTTAGTCATACCAGGAGCTGCGGCCCAATGCATGCTCGGTTTATATGTTGAGCTCCAGCTGTCACAAACATTTCGCGTTCACTGGCACTACTTGATATCCATGCCACATTACCGCCTTTTTCAAACCCACAACTCGTCTATCACACTTCTTATGAACAGTAAATTTCTGTTGCGTTCACTAAAACCCTCCGACCTTTTGAGGTCACGTCCTCTGCTCATAAATGTGTTTACTTACAATGAGCCTTTATCGAGATATGTCGGACTCTCCGAGAGCAGCTTTCGTTGGATGTTCGACCTTCTTTCTCCCAACATAGATTACAAAACACCCATCGTCGCTCAGGCGAACCTAGTCATGAACGAAAGTACGATTGACAATGACCTTCCTGCATGCTTCATAACGACACCTTTAGATGCCGCAATCGACGAGACAAAACTTGACAAAACTACCCTGCCTATCCTTGACCTCATTCTTGAGCTCGAATCCTCCTTCAAGTATGACGCACTCGTCCCGAAATCCATCTCAGAAAGCCGGGTGTTACATCTGGCTATGGGCGCTACACGAGAGGAATTCCAGGGGCAAGGGCTTCTTTGTGGTCTGATGGACGAATGGTCTTTGGGACATGGGCGTAGCTGAGTGCACCAATCCTATTAGTCAACATCTTCTGAAGGATAAGCTGGGGTAGAACGAGGGAAAGGTGGTTTCGTACAACACCTTCGAGAGAAATGGGGGGAGGCCTTTCCAAAATCTGGAGGGAGAAGCTACGTTGGTGCACAATTGCAAGCAGCTAATAGAGTCCGAAGTGTGATCTGGATGTGATTGGCTATGTGTGTTTACAATGCATGTAGTGTTATCAAAGGTAAATTTAAAGACGAGCTTTTGGTGCTTTCAATGGCCTCAAATCACGATATAGGAGGGCTGCTTCGCCATCAAGTCCCGCAAACGGCCTATCTCCGTCTATAGAAAAGTCCTTGTATACTATCACCTTTCCTTCCTTCCATCCCATCGAAACACCGCCTTTTCGTGAGAATTGGGAAGTGCACTCTGCGATAGTCATATCCCACTTTTCATCCTCCAGAGCGCATTTATTCCAGTGTTGGATCATGGTATTCAGTAGCCCTCGCCCTGTGTATCCTTCTTCAGTCGCAGCCAGTACCGCATTCAGAACCCGACTAGCTGGGACGCCCGCTTCGCGCAGAACGTTTTCCTGGAACCACACCTCCAACGAATGCAAGATCTCCATAACTGGGGCACATCTTGGGTCTATGTTCTTCTCCTCGATCGGTGCGTCGAATGGTGTGGCCATCATACAGCCTACGACACGACCTTGTGGGAAGCGGGGCGTGATTTCTTCCGCAACAATCGACACCTTGAAGTTGATTTGGCGCATGAGCTCGTCGTATAGGGTGATAAACGTTTCGGACGACAAGCCCAAATAACTGCATGTGGGCTCTCTACGGATCACTCCATCGATGCATAACTGTCGAATAGTTGGGAGGTCGGCTTTGGTTGCGCAGCGGAAGACAAATTTGGTAGACATCGACTCAAAAAAGGTCAGAAGGAAGGTATATACTGTATGTTGGAGGTGATTGTGTCGGTATGACGGGAAAAAAATAGAACTTTGTGATATGCTTCAATAATCAATTCATGTAATTCTCCGGGGAGGGGTATGTTTTTATCTTCTCTTACCACAATTGTCATCGGAAATCACATTCGCCGGTAGATAATTAGATTTTTATCTCGCTGTCATGTCGCTGACATTGACAGATCCTCCAGGCTCATGATAAGTATCGTGTGTCCTTAGTGCTGAACGAGGCACAGGGTCCGCTACAAGGAACCTTCGATGCGGCTAAGTAACCCCGCAAGATACAGTGACGGGTGCTGTTTACCATAAGCAAAGTGTCTCAGAAGCGACTGACCCGCTCTAAGGACGCAGTGGATACATCCTATAAGTATGATATGTAAATAAAAACCTGTTCATCGTAACTACCTTCAATTGCCCTATTAATATCTACCCTCAAATCCTTCCAGTTCATCACAAGCTCGCCATCCAAGTTCTCGAATGGCTTCTTCCCTTCGACCTCGAAGTCTTTGAATCGTATTATGTTTGCCTCCATAAACCCAACTGCGTCTCGGCAAACCGTTCTCGAGCCCGGCGATGAACACCCTGCAACCGTCATGTCGCATCTTTCATCTAGGGACAATCGCAGACCCTTCTTCATGGAATTACAAATCAATTGTTTCGCCTCGTATCCTTCCTTGGTTGCACCCAACAACGCATGAAGAGCTCTCTCCTCCTTACTGTTGTGTTTCTTGAGAATGCCCTCCTTGAATGGCTGATTGACCTGATTGAGAATTTGCAGGACTGGAAGTAACCTGCCCGCTTGTGGTTAATGGAAAGAAGCCCTTCGGTGATTTGGAAGGAGAGGCTGCCCTTGTTTGGAGTGATTTGGCGAAGCAAAAGTTATCCTTAAATAGGTTTTGGTGGATAGCCTATCTGACAGCGTGGAGATCCCAGACGAACAATTTGACCCTACGATAAAAAAAGCTATGAATACGTATTCAATAATCCTTATGTAATATTGTGAATGCGACTTGCAACCAAATTGCGGGAACAGTTTATGAGTATTCAACATACCATCAAACATCTTGAGTGATCAATGATTAGCCATTATAATTGTTACTATGCATTTAAATCGGACTGTGGTTCCTGAGGATCAGCCTTTATGGCAATGAGGGAGTCATCGATCCACTGTCGTTTGCTATTATCCCGTAGAGAAGAAGAAGATGAAAGAAACTCTATTCATTCACTAATACGTACTCAATCGCAGAGTGACCCTGTAGGTCAGAAGCCGTACACAAACCGACAAAAGTTATTCACTCTTTCTTAGCACCTTGAACCTGAGCCAAAATGGTGTTGACATGAATGTGTTTGTCCTTCTGAACGATGTCTGAAAATGTAACCTTGGCCTGAGGACCGAAGATCAAGGCGTGACTCGAGCCACCGAAGTGGAACATGCCCAGTTGCTGACCAACGGCGACCTTGTCTCCTGGCTTCACCAAGATCTGACAGGTCGAAACCTCACACATCCCGATACCAATGAAGCACATAAGGCCAATGTCGGGGTTGGGCGACGCTATGAAGATGAGAGCACGAGCAGCGGAGAGGGTAAGGTATCCCTGGGATCGGAAGAGAGCGCCATGAGGGTCGTTTGGCTTGAGGTCCGGGTCGTCAACTGCAGCCCCTTCATCGGGGATGACGGCGTAATACGTTCCAGGGACATTAACTACTTTAGTTACGGTACCATTGATCGGGCTGTGCCAACGGTGGTAATCCTGGGGTCCCAACGAGGCTTGGTAGACGGTACCCCCGACGAACTTGATTGCATCCTCGGTATTCTTGTCGAGCATGTCGTACAGGGAGTAGGGTCGGGACTTGAGCCAGAACTGGTCATGGAGTTTAACGTCCTGTTGAATCTGGAAAACGGTTGACTCGCAAGCGTTGTGAATGAGAGAGAGGTCATCAGCAGCGATGATCGGACGGGCATGAGCTTGAACCTCTCGGGTGAAGAAGTCGTCCCAGGAAATATATCCTCTGGTTACACTCGTTGGATCGGGGACGGCATAGGTGGAATTGAAGTCACCCTTTAAACGACCACCATCGAGCAGCCTCATTGCGAGTGGGCTAAACCAGCCACCGGGGCCATCGTGGAGAACACTGGTAGAGTCCTTGGTGACGAGGTATTCTCCCCATATGTCCAGCAAACTCTTCATCGCAGCGTTAAATTCAGTCATACGGAAGAGATCATAGGCGGCGCGGGTGTTGCTGAAGAGATCGAAGAGGAGGTATATGGGAATACCGATGGGTTCTCCTGTTACGTTGCCTTTGTCGTCCTCGGCATAGTAGAATGTTGGTGCTTGAGAGACAATGCCATCCATAACGAAGAGTAATTGATCGAAATTTTCGATCCGTAATATCAACATAGATACATTTGGCGTTAGCATTGAATCGAATCCGAATTGACCATCAAAACATACAGCAGGAATATTAGGAACACGTGCAGCCTGCATGAAGACCTCATTGAACAGAGTGAGCATGACAGGATCGGACTTGATGGCTGCTTCGAATCCTGCAACGGCGGGAACATGAGGAGCGTGCTCGAGCATACGCTTCTGGCCGAGCTCGATGTTCTTGCGGAAGAACTCGCAATAAACTGCAGGGTTATTGGGCAAGAACCCAGTGTATCGGAGCATCCTCTGGCTCTCGTCTCTGCGGTAGGAACGGTCGCAGAATACATTGATAGTGCCGGAAGACATGGTTGGTCGTCTGAGGAGAAATCAGAGGGTGGTCAAAGACACGGCATATTAAACTCACTGACTGTTAGTAGGCCGCAGGAGAGTGTCCAAGGTGTGAATAAAACAAGTGGATGAGGGTGAATGAAATCTATGGCTTAGCTTTTATACACTGCTGCATCCTTGCAGTAATACCCCGAGTACGCGCGAAATGAAATGTCGCGTCGTACGTGTTAGTACGCCCTTCTAGCACAAAATTTGTACACATACAGTGTGATACTTGGCCTCGTCATAGAGATCTCAGCGAGCTAAGGGTAGCATGTGCGCTAGCGAAAGTTTAATTCAGGAACATGTCGAGGATTCGGGGGTTGCAGTTGCCGGATGGCTGCGCAGTCTACATTTCTCTGCTGACCAACTTCAAAGGCGCCCAATAACACATTCTATTGTACCGGATACTTGTGATCGGGGGGTTGGTCATCTATTCAAAGACACAGATTGGAAGGCAATTGTTTCGTGCTTTTGAGCGGAGAGTTTCTAAAACACCGGTTTGTGTACTACACTTCGTAAATGAAAGACACGTGTCTTGAGAACATTTTTGTGGCCTAAAAGGAGCACAGACGCTCGTTTGAGGCAGTGATCCTTGGGACCTTGTGACAGAGAGGACCTGCCAGGCGTTTGGACTGCATTTGCGCTGTAGAGTTGTAGTTTATCCGAAATGAAAGAACCTGTTTCAATTCTAAACATACGCCAGAGACCGCGTGAATCACGACTGAATAGCACACCACGGACACATAAGAATTGCTGTGGAAGAATGCATTTCACTGATAAGGGAGAGAAAGCCATCCAATCAGCGTGGGTGCAGCGTGGCCCGCTTTGCCAAAGGTGCTATTTCTAGGTGCGCTTGACTTGATCCAAGAAAAACATATCTTGACAGTGCTATAAAGTGGAGCAGTTGTATTTCATCTTCTCACTTTATAACACGGAGAATAACTTTCTGTCACCCCACGGAATTCTTGAAGTTTCGCCGTTGTCACCGGGGGCTTCACGACAATAACCAATGCATTGGCGTCTATTAGTAATCGCCCCGGTTCTATAGTACAAGAGAAGAGAAGAGGAAGTGGGGATTGAAAAATCTCGAATGGGCAAGTTCAGTCAAAATACATCTAAGAATGTATATTTATGTATCCACCAGCTGACGAGGTATTCCCTACTCATACATGTTCAACCAAAGGTTGACGGAGGCGCCTATTTTGACTGACTTGCCGGCAGCAAAATGATATCGCCGGTTGACAGGAATTTCCCAGTCTTGACAAGGCGCACAAGGCTCACATAGTCGACTTTATTGGCAAGCTACGGCGCGAAAGCAACACCGATGATGAAAAATGGAAGTCTTGTGGAAAAACCATGGCCTAATATTACTGAAGCGCGAACAGTCTGGGGACGGAATTGGTGTTGAGGGTGACGTCCGTATTCTATGAATCCCTTTCTACTGCGCAAATACTCTCAGTTGCGATTTCGTGATAATTATCTCTTGACAACGCGGGAGACCACCTCATGGAAAGCACTTCGGGTTTTTCCGATCTTTCATAGCAGTGCACGTGCTCGAGTGCCGTACATTTAAAAAAATGAGTCGTGACCAGAATAGTGGAAGTGGAAGTGAGCCGGAGTTTACACTCCCGCGGGTCACTACTTTATGCTATGTTAGAAAGCCAAACAAAAAGTTTAAAATTACAGCATGGTTGTATGAAGACCAGAAATCCGGCAGAATAGATAATCTATCTGGAGCAGAAATGGAATACAGAAGGTAATCCTTTTTCTTTGACGTTTGGCGGCCAAAATAGACCTAAAAAGTTAATGTTGATGCCACCAATAACGACTGAAAATAGGATACCTTTTCCTACCCTGTTTGCGAGACAAAAAGCATCGCCTGTTTGAGCAACAGATATAATAAGAGTTGTTAGCCTTTTCCGATTCTACATAATTATCCAAAAGGTTTACCATTTCGAGCCGCTTTCTGACCCCCAAAAAGTCCCCCTGCCAACTTTTGCGGGGATGACTTTCTGACAATCAAAAAGTCATTGTAATTGTTCTCCCTTTTGTCCTGCATGAATAATAAAAAATGTATACCTTTTCTACCCACGTTTGGCCACAATAAGATTGAAATATATCGAAAAATAAATGGATTTAATAAACTTAACCTTTTGTGGTTTTTTTTGTCTCCCAAAATCAGATCATAAACTTCATCTTTTCAAAACCCAGGTCGACTACAAATAGGTTTACTATTTTAGGAATATGTGGTGCTCAATAGGATGACCTTTCTGATGCCCTTTTGTTCGCCAGAAAGCTTTGTCTAGGAATTTTATCTTTCTACACTGGTTTCTAACATACCAGAAAGGTGTCACCCGCGGGAGTGTTACCGACTTCCACTTCCACCCAAGGAGATCACGTGAATTTGACCTTATCTTATCTTATCCAATGGCGCTTCAATGCTCATACTTATCGACTCTGACCTGGGCTCATTTTTTCCCTCCTGCATATAATATTTAGCAATACATCAACCGTGTATGCTAATAAATAATCTTTGACTGTTCCCACAAAATCCTAGTTCATATAAGATCTAATATTACAAGAAGCGTGAATATCATCTGAAGACATACGCACTGACCCTGAGTTAGAGCGCTTGATCTCCAACGTTGACACTATGAATTAATTTATGTACTTCATGAACAATGAGGAAATTGCATGATCAATTCATGCAGGCTAGGAACTCGGCCGCCATATAAGGTGGTCAAATCTGAAATAGAAACCTCAGAAACCTCAGGCTGAATGTTATGGTGTTGAGGAGGAGCCGCAGTGATGGAGGTTGTCGAAGCATCAATATTTGTATTGTTTAATCCAAGGGAGGTGTGATACGAGACTGGTACTGCTGCCCAAGAGCGCCGAGGGTAGGGTAGTGCAGTTTGGGGTCTTTGGACAGGGGGTGGTCTGGGTGGACTTGGACTCGGAGGTGTATCATTGTTGAGGTAATCACAATCGTATTGGTTCTCTGAGTCGCCGAAGCCAGATTCGGAACCTCGCGGGATGGGAAGGTCATCTGATTCAAGTAGGATATCGTTTTCCGTTGGGATTGTTAATTTTCCTCGTGCACTGGGTTTTAATGGGGTCCTTCGAATGCCTTCAGTGACCTCTATGTCCTTCTTTCTTTGGTGTAGCTCTTTTGCACGCTCCTTGATGCCTTTTTGAGCCTCTGTCAACGCTGATAATTCCCCAACGATATCTAGAACCTCTTCTGTTGCTTCCTGTCGTGCTGTAAGCTTTCGTGCACGCGCTTCTTGGCGTTTACGGTTGTTATGATCCCTTTCTGGTTTCGTGTTACGATGATTAGGGAGGATGCAATTTTTTTCTGCAAGTGCTATCCTTTCAGCAACATCGAGATCCAGCACTCGAGCGTTTTTGACCGCATCAAGAAGCTTAAGATTGATTCCAGTGTGAAGATTGGTGAATGGATGTGCGCTTTCATTTAAATTGGTATCACCAGGGGTTAGAAGCCAATCCTCTTCCGGGATCTTGCTCATGTATTGGTTGAGAGATGGAATGAACCATGGACATGACTTCTTATCGTTTATCCAATCTAATAAGTCATAGCACTGTCAGATAGGAAACATAATGAAATTGGTGCATCAAAAGCTGACATACCTCGCACACATTTATACTCTGAATTCTGACAGAATTCAACGAATTCATCACACTCTCCCTGAGTTTTCAGGAATGGAAATCCTCGAATCCGATCCATGACCTCCTTTGATACTGACTGTGCAAGACTGTCTAATTTTCTAGAAATAAACTGTTATGTAAGTATTGAGTCAATAAAAAAATAGTCTTAATTTATTTACTGTTCCAAATGCACTGTGCAGGTGCGTACAATGTGCTGAACGATAATCTTGGGGTCTGTTTCCTTGATGCATGCATGTGGCCGAGTAGCAATCAATTTAAGAAGCGCATCACCACACCCTTCGACTTGAACCTTACAGCCATCAACGAGAATGGCACGAAGACCAGTACCATCAATGAATTTCATTTTCAGAGGCTGTCCCGTTACTCGTTCAACTGTGCTCCAGAACCCAGCCCACATTTGTTCAAAGGCCTTTCGTGTCTCTCTGGTAGAGTAGATGCGTGCGACAGTGAGGCCTGAAATTGTGATTTTAGTAACTGATGATGCCATTCCAATAGTTGTACATACGCATATTCAGCCGCTTATCCCAGATGACGACTTCCCACTCCTTCCATTCACCATAGCAGCGCTTGTATGTTGTGTCGTGCAGAGTTGAATCTGCATCATGAATACGGGCTGCGAGTGATGAGAGCATAGTGATCACTATCTGAACTCCATCATGAGTAGATAGCATTTCGTGAATATAACGTTGCTCTTTGGGCAGCTTGGAATCATCCTGACTCTTGATATGAGCAACACCTTTTCATTAAATGCATGAACATCTCAGTTATGAGCGCGAAGGAATATACATCATGACACACCTCCAAATTCATCCCCATGAGGAAGATTAACCACACGCGCCTTTTTGACAAGCTGGCGCCTATTTCGACCAATTCCCAATGCAGGATCAACCTCCATAAGGGCCTTGCCTTCGAAAATTTCCTTAGTTATGGGTGCTAGAATTTTAACCATGTAAATTCAAACTGTATTGCACTGTCATTTAATCTACACACCATTATCACATTTCAGTACAGTAGTTCGAGAAGCACCATTTGCCCGGATAGCAGCCTCATATTTATCTCGTCCCTCACGCGAGAGCCTGGTCGCAGGAAAACGTGGGTGGTTATGATATCCAGAAAACATGACCACTGCTCGACGATCTTTTCGATCCAATGGAGAGTAAATCTTGATTTTGGCAGGACATTTACGGTGTACCAGACGACCTTGGACTACCTTGCCACCCTTGATGTGGGTATATGCTTGAAATTCAGTGTTAGCGACTTGATGAATTGTTTAAACTTTAAATTAAGAGGTACTTACCGCATTCTTGATATCCTTTGGCGCCATTACGTGGATGGAGTACCCGAGCACACAGCTTCGTACTTAACTCTCTAGAAGCAAAACTTCCATTTCTGATTCGAAGAGCTCAACTACAAGTTCCTCTTTGACATCCTTTGGTATGGGGAGAAACCTGTGACTGCCTTTCATCCCTCGAATCCAGTCTGAACACCCAATAAAGCCCAGTTTTCCAAAATGACTCTGCTTCTTGAACTTGCGATATACAGGATCACCTTTACACAGATTCCCGTTATCTAGTGTCGCTTTACATGGCTCTTTGAGTGCTTCCTTGTAGAATCTAGATGAAAGACATGTCAATACAGAATAGAGGTAGTAGATAACCCCTAACATACGCAGCAGCAAGAATCTTCAGCGATGAACCCTCCTCTTGATTGACATCTCTTTCTGCTTCGAAAAGTGCTCTCATTTCTTCATCATCTGGTGTGTAGCGTTGACAATCATCTAGCAGTGACATATCCAGCTCACTACAGTGATAGATCCCTTGGCATTCGTGTTCAGCAAGCTGACACTTCTGTCCGTCCAAGATCAGCACTGCAGGGCATTTCGCTGCTTGAGTGTGACCAGCAGATCCACCTCCCCATGCGTCCTGATCCTGAGCGTGAAGATAATAAATATTAGCTTTACATAATTGTACAATGGTGATGTAAATTAAATTGACGTACCTGAGATTTAATGATAGACGCCATTGAAAGCAGTTCGCCTGATGCATCACTCCATTCCCGCCCATCGTCTCTTAGATCTAGAACATAAGCCGCGGCCCCTTTCATAATGGTCCAAGTCGATGGGATGGTTGTGATAGTGACAAGCTTCGAAACTTTGAGCTGCCTTGTTACACGAATATCAGCCAGTTCTTCAGGATTGTTGTCAGAGTCGGACACTGGGGTGACAATTTCATGTTGTCGAGGCTTCTTTTTCAGTCGGGAAGTCTTCTTAGAAGCCTGTGGCTTTGGCTTGGATACGATCTCGATCTCCGAGTCAGAACTCAGGGTACTACGTGTGTCTCGCTTTCGTTTTACAGGACTGGAATGTGTCGATTTTGTAGGTCCCCCAATGTCAAGACTATTATCGGAGTCGGATAATTCAATTGCTTCGTTGGATCTTCTCACTTCAGATAACTGTGAAGATGCCTGGGTTGATCTGCTGGGAGTCGGCATGAAGGTTAACCTAGACTGCTCGCCAGTCTGGCTTAAAGTAGCATTGCGTGCAGGTGTTGTCGGCATAGGTGTCCCGCTGGATGCACGCAGCTTGGTTCTTTGCATTTGCTTTGCAGCGAAAATGACGAGTTCCTGGATGTCAATCCATGTTGGAGCATTTTCTGCAGTATAGCAACCTAGCGCTACTAATTCCGGAGAAAATTTCTGAAAAAAAATAATTAATTCGAAGGATTACTGGTCCTCACATCCGATAACGTACCTCCTGTATATATTCAGAAAGTATCTGGGGGTCGAGCGCTTGCAGATAGCGCTCAATGAAGGCAGGATTGCTATCCATAGGTAGTAAATGTAGCCGATGTGGTAGATAGATAGTGGTCAATATTCAACCTCTGTTGAGCAAAATATTCAACTTTCATTGTCATTAATTTTATTCATTCATTGTAGTCCTACTGTCTACGATACAGAACAATGAGCAACCAGCGCGAAACCCCTAACTCTCATTGATGATCACGATTACATACGCACTCCGGGTAATGCCGTGCGACTTCCACTTCCATTGAGCCACTTCCACTTCCACTACTCTTGTATATACTCTAAAAAAATACAGCTATACGAGTAGTCGACGGCCAAGCAATGCTATTGTGAAAATATTTGATTAAAATATGCAAAACGGTGTCGGTATCTAATGTGCTCGTCGACCACGATTACAGATAACTATATCGCTCAGGGACACGGGTTGCGTGGCGCATACCGTGAATTATCCACGACGAACTAATCCAGGTGCTATCTCCCGAACACAGATGACTTTTTTCTTCTTAAAATAGACCTTGAATTACTATCTTCTGTGCTCGAGTTTCTGTCCATTTTAGGGGGCTTTCACAGAAGTCTCTTTTGTGAAGATTTTTCAATCAAGATATGGATAAAGCAACCGGGAAAGCATCGGAGGGTCAAGCAATTTGGAGCGTTGTTCGCCCGCACTAAAGTTCTGCATGTGGTATATCGTTTCAATAGCTAACCAATTTCATGAGGATATAAGATGAGCGAGGAGATACACCCCATCGTCATCAGCAGTTCTTCCTGCTTTGTATTCAGTCACTGGCCCTTGCACAAAAAACTCTCCAGTTCAGCTACCACCTCAACCTATCAGCCATGGCTAGCAGAATAATTTACCGTTCTGCTCGCAAAGCCGACCTCAACACTGTACGCAACCTCGTCGCCCATACCTTCGTAACTCGCGAGCCGACCTGTAGTCACCTTAAAATGGGCGTCCCAGCATTCCTCGAGTTCTATGATGAATATGTTCACCCATACGTCGATCTCAAGACTACTATCGTTGCCGAGGAGCAGAAGATCGAAGGAAAACGAAAAAATAGCGATATCATATCGGTTCTCGTGAACACGCCATACGAGGTCCCAGCCGACTCGAAGAATATCGTCAAGGCACTCCCCCTCATCCGTTTGCTCGAAGAGCTCGACAAGCCCTTCAAGGCCGTACTGGAGAAAGAGTCTATCCCAGGAAGCCGGGTGCTTCATACCTTGCTCGCTGCAACAAAGCCAGACTATGTGGGCAAGAGAATCTTCTGGAATGTGATGACCGAGTCTTTGCGACAGGCTATGGATGGTAGATGGGACATGGCTGTAGCTGAGTGTACAGCGGGGGGTACCCGTAAAGTGTGCAGAGATGCCGTTGGTTTCAAAGAAGGAAACATCATCCAGTTCAAAGACTTCGAGATGGAAGGGAAGAAACCCTTTGCAACGCTCAAGGGGGAAGCGGTGGCATTGTGGAGAGACTTGCGAGAGAATAAGTAAAGCTTATGTAACTTGAAATTAGAAACTTTTAAACGGTGTGATTTTTAATCTTAGAGACGTAGTACCGGGATAGTGTTTAAAATATATGGTTTAGCAGCAGTCATAATCATTTTCAAAACTTGATATGAGAACGAAAACCGTGAGCCATCGGAGGTAAAATTTGAGAGAGTATACATTGGTGCCGAACCTTGACTTCTGACCACTTGGATGAGGGCATAGGTAAAACGCCGTGCAAAGCCGGGATCTGCCGTGCGCGACCGTGCATTACCGTGCAGGGTCATAGTAAAACCGTGCAAAGCCGTGCGGAACCGTGAGCGAGCCGTGCATAATCGTACATGTACCGTGCGTGTACCGTGCGTGTACCGTGCAGCATACCGTGAGTGTGCCGTGCCACGCCCCATGCATGGCCGTTGATGTGTGCGTGGGGTTATCTGAGTGAAAAGGTGAGCAGTGGTGAAGGTGTGACTGAGGGATAAGCCGGTAGAATGGAAAGGCAAGGTACTGACACGCAGTACGAGTTCGTGGGGTCGATATGTGAGAAAGCGATGAAGAGATGGAAAGGAAAGACCAGTGTAATGTGAGCTGGGGGCAAAGACAAAGTGAAATATGACGAAAACGAAGAATATAAATGCTAACGAGGTAGGCACGGGCACCGGGCGACGACGAAGATGAAATACGAAGATGAAACCTGAAATATGGGGGCAGAAAGAGGATTTTATTCTTTGTAAACTAGATACATAATCATGATATATATAAAACTATGTAAAATCATGGAAATAGAAAGAAAATACTCAAAACTACGAAAACCAAGAGCGCGCAACGCGTGAACGAAGCGCCGATGCGAATAGAGATGGCTGGAAAAATATGGAAAAATAGAAAAATATGGGGATATCGATGCAGTGCTCATCACGGTGTGTGGAAGTGGACAAGTCCTGTTCAAAGCAGTGCGGGAGATGTCCATTTTCTCTCACCAGGAATAGACATTAAGAATAAAATGCAAACATTTCGAGTGCTACTGAGTTTCAGACCCTCATCCTAGGAACAAGCAGCTGAAACTGTGTTACCTTTCTACGTGTATCAATCAGGTGACGAGATTCCTGCTGACGCGCGTCAGTGCGGCGCTTAATTATTTCATTCTTACATTATATATCTTTGACTTGTCACCGAACCTATTGATAGTATAGTCATAAATCTTGCTACATAGATATTCCACCACTTATATATAAGCTAGATACACGAAGGCGAACTACATCTAACATTCTATCCTAATTTCACACCTCTGTTCACAATACAATCAACTGTGTCGTACCGCGCAGCTTACCGTGAGAGACATGCCACTGCCGTGCTGAAAATACCGAAAACCGTGCAGAGACGTGAAGCGCCGTGCAAGGACGTGAAAAGCCGTGAAAAGCCGTGTCCCTGCCGTGGTGAACCGTGCGTGCCGTGTCCCTACCGTGTCTAAGACGTACAGAGACACGGGAATCTGTGAAAAATAGTCGCTCTAATAGTACACTACCTATTTATTCACTACCGTGCTACTGTGCACTCAAGTGAGGAGCTGTTCAAAGCTGTGCAAAGCCATGATATTCGCTGTTGCGCATGGTAATGGGATCACGGCAGCGCACGGCTTTGCACGGCGTTTTCTCGTTGCCCCTTGGATGAGGGTCATAATCTCCATCGCAGTCATGGCATATTGCGTGGCCCCTCTGTCCCCCACGGAGAGCGTGTCATTTCAGAATAAGGAAATGGCTAGACTCGAAGCGCTTCCACCTGGAGTCAAGGTATCGAGCAGAGGAAAAGACCCTGCGAAACAAGAGCACGCAATGGAAAGTCAGTTGAACAAAATGCGGCAGGCTGATCATGAGGCGGTGTAATCAGAAGCTATTGATAATCAAGAGCACGCAATGGAGAAAAGCTGTACAAAAATCAGGAACAGAAGAACGAGTCCCATAGGTGCCCTGTACTAAGCGATCAGAACCGGGATGATTGTGCGTGAGTCATTCGAGCTATAATGCAGTTTCGTGCTTGTCACCAATTGTATACGTGTACACATCTACTTCGATCTATCAGGGAGACATGTATGTCCCGAACATTGATAAAATGCAGTAAAATGGCAGGCAACATTGAATAATACAACCGGGGATTTCTATACCCTTCCCTCTTGTGCACATAATCGGGAACTGTCATCCTTTATCTTGCTTAATGTTATTGAATAGACGCGCACTGCGAGCATAAAAGTGAGACTGAGTTGACGCTCTTCAATTAACCACTACTCAAGAAATCACCAATGTCCCACAAGTTCACCATTAGGACACCTCGCAATGATGACCTTCCAGCCATACGGGATCTCGTCACAGAAGTATTTCTCGCCACCGAGCCAACAGCAAGCCACCTCAACATCTCCGTCGCTGGCTTCCACGCCATCTACGACATCTTCGTGAAGGAGGTCGACCTCAAAACGACTGTACTCGCAGAAGAAATCAAAACTGGAGAGCTAGCAGCCGTGTTGGTCAATGTCCCCTATCACTCCGACTCCGGAGAGACGATCAAGGAGGGCGCAGCATTCCTGCAGTTCCTTCATGAATTCTACGCACCACTAAAGGAGCGCGTCTTGCTCCCGCGAGGGATCCCAGAGAGCCGCGTCCTGCACTGTGCTTTGGGTGCAACCAAGCCGAAGTACGAGGGCTCTGGCATCTTTACCGCTCTCCTCCGTGAGACCCTGAGGATTGCGAAACGGGACCCCCGCTATGACATTGTTATGGCTGAGGTCACATCCCCAATTACTCGTCATATCGCCAAGAAGGTATTCCGATGGAAAGAGGAGCACGCCATTCCGTTCAAGGACTACGAAGTAGATGGGAAGAGGCCGTTTGCTACCTTGGAGGGAGAGGCAGCGCTTGTTTGGACGGATTTGATGTCACAGAAATTATAACGCCGGTCGACAAATAGGGGCTTTGATAAGGTGTCTATAAATAACTCACTATATTGTCGGTGTAGTATCAGTAGAAATTTTCTTTCCTCCGTTGTTTATCTCAAGATATATATACTATCCCTGAAATACTTTGAATTCAAATAGAGAATACAACTAATTACTTCACCGACTATAACAATAATACATTTACTTGCTTCTCTTGTAGATCTTACCAAGGAAGCTTTCGAAGACCTCCCTCTTCAAGCCACCCTCAACCTCAACGATCTCTGAAATCTTCTTCCTGAGGTCACTGACGACGCTCCCCTCGTAATCAGCATAAATCTTCCTGATGTTAAGATCTTCATACACGGCCTTGACGATCCTATCGTGCTCTCCAAGACCATTCGCAGCACCAGGGTCCTTGCGACCATAATGCTGGTCCAGAATAGCCCTCTGTTCCGGAGAAGCAACCTTGAGAGCTGTGTTGATGACCCATGAGCACTTATTATCAACGATATCGGTGCCGATCTTTCCGATCTGCTCTGGGGCACCGGAGAAGTCGAGGAAATCGTCCTGGATTTGGAAGTATTCGCCGAGTGGGATGAGGATGCCAAGCGCAACCTGATAAGGCTTGACGGGGGTTGGAGAGTTGGGGATGTTGTAGGATTCAGGAATGCCAGCAACGCGAAGTGCGAGGGCAACGGGGAGGTAGAAGGAGTAGTAGGCGGTTTTGTACACGACAATAAGGCGGTGGCTATAATTGATTGATACATGAAATTAATATCATAAACGAAGGAGAAATAAAAATAGGCAACGCACCGTTCAAGAGAGAACTTGTTCAGATCGACCTTGTCTTCAGGGGCAGTGATGAGATCAATGAGTTGCCCTATCTCAGTTCGGTATGTAACGTCGTGCATCAACTCGAGGAGATCGACGTAGTAGCTTTCAGTGCGGAAATGAACCTTCAACAGGTGATAGATAGCACCCTCCAGCATGAATGAGTCGTTGATAGCAAGCATCCCAACATGGGGAACGCGATACCAGCAGGGCTGACCACGACGCGTAATGGAGGCGTCCATGATATCGTCAGATACCAAGAAGAACGCTTGGAGCTGCGGAATCGGCCTGTTCATTCAGCAGAAACATAACAATTGACGTGATACTAACGAGTTCAATACACCATCCAAGAAGTGCGCTCTTGAAGTACTCGTCGTCTGACAATGGACGGCCCTTGAGAATCTCAACTGTGTCAACGACAGACATGCCACGGTTGAGCTTTCCTCCTGGCACATTGTAGTTCAAGTTCTACACAAGTTTAACGCGTGTATCAGTCTCAAAGCATGAAAAATATGACTAAAACGCACATTTTTGTACCACTCTACCGCCTCCTCTGGCATGCCCTCCCCTTTGATGTGCTCAATGAGCTCATCCCTGATTTTCTCGAAGACTCCCTCGAATTTTGCGCGTCTGGCAGCTTTTTGTTCAGCAGACATAGTCTAGACGGGTATTTAGGCTAAAGGTATCGATGAAGTTGGAAGCGATGGGTGAATTTTAACCTTGGTTGAACCCTGTTATCGATGGATTAGGAGCCAAATTGGGTGGGAGATTGACCGAAAGAAAGATGTCAGGGTTTACTGTAAATTAATGGCCTTATATATAATCACATACCCTCAATATATAAACCAAATGACAGGACGAGTTTAAGAGCGTTGACGGCGGAGAGAAAAGAATGTGGCCTGATAATGGGACATCGGAGCCCCGAGATCGGATCAGTCAAACTGGGAACGGATCAGTAACACATCAATTTCGATAGGGGCTTTCTGTCGTATCCCTCCTCTCGTTTCACAGAACTTTGAGCATGGATGGCTAGAAAAACAAATAAATTCAAGCATGAATCTGTATGTGGTATGATATAACTTGTGGCTTTCGCAAGGGAAATATCAGGTGTCATGATGGGGCAACACGGTCATTCTGCGAGGCGATTTGCCGTGTGGCTCGGATTTTATGTGAAGCCGCCAGATAAAATCAATCACTGAGGTTTGAAATGAGCAAGCGTTCCGGATTCTTGGTATTATCAGCTCCGTCTGGGAACAGAACACCTCCTGTTTAAGTCCATGATAGATTTAAAACAGAGTTGACACCGAAGTATGATCCCATTTGTGTCCGGACCATGGATTTGCAGTGGACAGGGTTTGCTAGGTACTGGTACTTGTATGTAGACCCATAAGATGCCTGAAATAATTTTATATAAGACCGAGAATTAGAGCAATAACGACAAAACCAGAATATTGTATGTCCCCAAGCGGTTTGAAGGGATTAAGGAGCGCTTCGGATAGGAGCATTCCACTTCCTGTACATATGAAAATCCAAATTGCCGTAAGATTTGCCTCAGAGATACCGCCCGACATGCTCACGTTGAGACCACCAGACCCTCGATGCCAATAACATTATCGTTTGAACCCTCCCTCATTACAATCCTATTTAAGAATATCTGCAATACACAAAGAGAGCTCGAGATAGGAATGCAAGCTTGGGTTGAGAGTAGGTCAACGACCCACTGAGTCAAGACGGGTTTTGAATGTTAAACAATATCAGCATCACCAAGCATTACAGCTATCTCAGGAACGATAGACCGCTTTGCTTTTACGCCGCCCCGCTTATTGATTTTATATAGTTTGGAGTGATACAAACAAAAAGGGCTGCGTTGGGTTATATCACTCCAAACTGAATAAAATCAAAAGCCGGAGCGTAGAGGAAAAGCCGTCTATCTTTTCTGAGATACCTGGAACTAATGTGAGTTGCGTTTCCATCGAAATGGAGGACAGGTAGTCAGAACCATGGAGCGAGCTGCGCACTGGAAAATGTAAGGGATTGAAGTCCATGACAGGACGTCGACATTGAGTATAGTATCATGGCTTTTCAAGGATCATGTATATGCAAAGAGTCAAAACCAGGATATAGCGGTACTGCGGAAGCACTGGATTGTGGTTCCATATCAGGTCACAGACCTTAGGATGTTCGAGAACAGAAGAGTCAGCATGCGAGTCGTCCATGAGTCCATGATAGTCAAATTAGAAGTAGGATCGAGAGCACGTCGGGATAGTACACCAAAGACGGAATATTGATTTTATTTACGATAACACAGTGAAAACTGAAGTCAACTATATCGAAAGCAAAGCAAACACAACGGTGAACAATACACAAGATCACATTGTGCGAGAAAGTAATATAGCAGTGCGAACGACACCTGGCGTCAAAATATATATATACATATCGTATAATACGTACGATTGTCATGTCGAATTACTCGCCAGGTACGTCGTAATAATACCAGGCGGGCTGTGTGTCGACCTCAAACATTTCCTGAATCTTCTTCACCAACTCAATATCCTCTGCCTTTTTTCGGTCCACCTCATCGAGATTAGAGCCAATCACGACCGCAAGAGCCTTCAACATGCGTCCCTTCAACCTGTACTTACCATCCTTGTCTGGGATTGGCATGAGAACCCTCGCGATGCAGCTGGTCTCGACTGGGCGGCCGGGGAAGTTGTGGGTAAAGACATCATAAAGATCTTGGTAACCCTCCAAGTCCTCTGAGAAGTACTTTCTGACAAAGTGGTCAATCTCGTACGAAAGCACTGGAATGGCATAAACACGACTGAAGACTAGAGGTCCTTTTGATTCGTCCATGTTCACGATGGGAGGTGTTTTCAAGTAGCCTGCTGGGGGTTTGGGAACCCCGTCAAAGACATCGGGCCTTTATGAGGATTGATATTGAGATGATTTAGATCCGTTGCTCCAGAACACGATGAAGAATATAGAAACGTACTCCATAGCAGTCGTCGTGCCTATAGAGGGCTAGTGACGAAATGAACCTCTTACAGAACGAGCAAGTCCATATATACTTGTGACTGCTAATCCTATGTATCATTGCTGCGTTGCTGACTCGGAACAAGAGGTGGGTCCACCGCCTGAATAATGATCGCCACAGGGTTGAACACAACAGAAGACACCGTGATTGTCGTGAAAGTAAAATAAATTCATCAGCCGTAGACACACTGCGACCCGTGAATCTGGATATGAGAGTCGGACGCAAGACATTGCAAGTGAATAGACTTGGCCAACAACGGTCACACGATCCTGTTCAGTATGGAAAGCACTCGCTTTCCATAGTTCAAGGTCCTTAGAAGTGCCACAATTGATGGCAGGAGGTAGAAACGAGTAAGATAATCTTAAACAATACTTGTCAAGGAAGTCAAATTCTCGTATTATCCAAGGAGGATTGCATAGACGAGCATCTTGATGATTGGTCCGGTGATTTACATGGGGTTTATTGCTATGCTACATTCGTCCGACTGAATCTGCACGAATAGAGTGTATATAAAACCTAACCCGCCTTATATCAAGCTTCGCAAGTCGTGTTTGATTGTCTCCGATCAATGGAACGTTTATTGCATAGATTCAAAGCTAAAGAGCCGTGTCGCTGCAAGCAGATGGGGTGGAAATATTACTAGAAGTAGGAGGCTAGCTACATTTAACCTGCTCGTTGGTGGTAAGATGATGCAGCAGCATAGAATGGCGCAACACCCCCATGTGACAGTCATCTCAATAGACTAGGATGCAAGGACACGCGATGAGAGGAGAGTGGGAAGTAGAAAAAGGAAAGGAAATAGGTGGACTCGGCCGATGTTGGAGAAAGAGAGATAACACATCTCGATGCCGGGAATTGTGCAAGGTAAAAAGACCTGATAATAGACAAGAATCAGTAACGGTCCTTGTACAGATTTAAAGTAACATGAACGCTAAACGGAAATCGAACTTACCACTAATCATCTCGCCAAGAATCGAAAGGGATACCATGCGGGTTCTCTTTTCATCTCAAAGTACTCGTGGATTTTCTGAACAGCCTCTGTATAACTTTCGGCCTCCTCTATGGATTCTGGTGTCGCGTTGAACCCAAGTACAAGGGCAAACGGTTCCCAGTATTTGACTGGACCCGAGGCGAAAGGTACGTAGACGACGACCACAGACCTGGTTTCCTTAGGGCGGCCTTCGAAGTCCTCAAAGAACATTGGGGTTTTTGGTGTGAGCAACGAGTCTTCAGGAATCCCGCCAGGCCAGTACTTGCAAATAAATAGATCAATCTCGGCCAGTGTCACCGGGATCGCATACACGAGCTTTCGGACCAGCGCACCCTTCGAGGGCTTTTTGTTGTAAACACCTGGACACTTCTGGGGGCCGGGTATATAGTCAACGTGCGGCTGAGGACATTTCCTATTACCAGAATGAGAGTTATTCCAACTGTGACCTTGCACAGTTATACATACTGTCGTTGGTATGGCGATGTACGTTCCTGTGAATCACAGTCGGAGTCGGAGTCGTAGGTCCTGCTTACTAGCTTGTAAGAGCGACACCAGTCTAGCAAGATAGAAGAAACGACTCACGACATTGAAGAGCTAGGGATTAGGACGACGAACTGTTGAACGAACACGGATTTGCAATTCAACAACCAATTTATACTCACGTGATGGTATCTAATTCAACCGGATTGCTTATTTAGGTCGACTCTTGGAAGATCTTACACTGACACTGACACTGACAGAGATCTCACTAATTCAGCAGCCGTGCACCAGCTACATGATCTGACCAGAAATCCAAGAAATCCGACATACTCTATTAAATTAATTATATTCGAAATCCGTGATAAATGATGCCCGCCTTGTTATGCAACTATAATCATTCGCTTTCCTTGAAGGCTCCGAGTCGAACATCTGAGTTTGAACTTTGAACAATGGGTTGGTTGGAGAATGGTTTGATTCGTTTTTCTTGAATCTCAGGCTAGATTTCCAATGGGTTCAAGGGGGGATAAGGGACGTGTTATATTATATATATATTATATACAGGGTTGAGAAACTCGCACATCACTTCCCCTGACCACTCTGCCGCTTCCCCTACAGAGCTCGTTTACGTCTTCACGCTGCCCACTTACTATGGAAATGGCCCAGGACACCACAGTTGGCATTAGAGCTTACACAGACTTTCGGATTTACCGGACGACAGACAGGCTTTCTATGTACCAAATGGCCCTGGCTCTGGGTTATAGTACCCGAATCAACTTTCGCCGGCTTGAGTCTGGGACTCATGGGTTTTGGCCCCTTGTTGGCGAAGACCTTCTGCATGATCTCTCTACCTCTCCCCAAACGCTCGTTATATCGCAATATACTGTAACTGTTCCCCGTGGCTTCAAGCCACTGTCAGCGGACACATCCTTGGCCTCGAAGAAAACCAAGTTCTATCGAGAGCGCAAACCTGATATCATTGGTGTTTGGATTGGGCGAAGGGAGCGCAGACCTGAAGTGGTGCCCATCGTTCCCATACAGGACTTCAGCCGACTTCGACAAACCGAAAAGCCTGCAAGCCGCCTGTCCACAGATGCTCAGGCCAAACGTGACTGGTGTACACGAGTGCCTCAAGGATTTGACCTAAACCTCAACGGCAATGGAGACGTGGCACAGGTACCCAATTGGCACACTTCTCAAATTGTTGGGTATGCTACCCTTTTTCACATCGAATTAAAAAAGCCAGTCAGCCGCCGCTACAACAAACCAGAATCATTCTTCGAGAGCCTCAGTGCCCATATTTCAGAAGCGACCATTTGTGCCAATAGACAAGCTTCCGTTATCTTCGAGTCGGAGGCACAAACCAATCGCATCATCACCATTTTGGCCTCAGGAGAGTGGTGGACCTTCAAAATTACTGTTAGAGGCGGGGTAGAACACAAACTCTTCACCAATATCACAGAGGGCGGACAGGACTACAGCTTTCTCAATCAAACATTCTGTGGGACAACTGGGAATCTCACCGACTATCGAGTCAACGTTTCGAAACTGCTACCGGCTCGTTCCACCATCTTAAATGTATTCCAGGATGACATGAACAATGTTTCTCACAAGCACCAACACAATCAACGTTTACCCAATCCAAGCAACCCTTTCATGGATAGCGACTCAGAAGAGGATGAAGTGGAGAGAATGGTAGCTGTATCTGACTCGGAGCTTACTGGAAATGAGTCGGGAGTCGAAGGAAACCCAGGCGCCACACCTATCCGTTCTCCGCCCCCTCCCAAGATCCTTGTCTACCGCTATTTGCGCCACTGCGACCCGAAGCTAGAGGAGCCCATTGTTCTGTGTCTTAGGGATGCGCTGCCCAAAGCCAACGCCATGAGTCGTCTCATGATGTTCGGCTCCCCAGCTTCTAACCAACGCCTCTATCTCATCCAGGAGCTTTTGAGGAGGGAAGTAGCAATGTTGGAACGCGCTCACCCTAACATCATTTAGTGCCCTTCATTAGTACATACAGGATGTGTTATCGCCGCCTTTCCTATCACTCTGATTTGGAAAAATTTGTGTCTCAATGGACTCTGGGGTCTGTATTAGTGATGATTTGTTGAACGTAACCAATTTTTCTCTGAGATGTAAAAATACAAACTTCGCAGAATGCGACGAGGGTGGTTTACTTACGTCATAAATTTGAATCAATGAAGTGGAATCAAAGGTCACCGGCACTTCGAATCGTGTAGCATAAGCTGGCCCATGTTGCAGTTTCCACTTGTCAAAAGAGACCAGATTGAGAAGGAGCTAACTATCTGAACGTATGCAAGCAAAATGCGCATTAGATTTCCCAGAAATAGGCAGATAATCCACATCTGCGCACATGCTTCCCATCAGGGACGTGCTTAGAATCATGAGAATTATCCGGCAACCCTTATCGATTGGCTTTTCATGCCTACGATGATTCCGAGAAAACGAGGAAATCTGGGGGCGGTGATTGAGAACAACGGTTTGGTCATTTGACATTGTTCTTCATCGTCTCCGGGGCTCATGAACCCTAGACCTAGCTTTTAAGATGAAATGTTGCGATGTGACTGAGTAATGCGGGATTCAAACACATCAAATTTACCCATGTCTATGGAATGACATTCATCAAAAAAAACTGCGTCCTAACTACATATCACCTGCATTGAAACACACGCTTCTATCCTCGTGGTCGCATAAATCATGGATCCCAAAAAGGGATTGTTTCGCCTGGCAATGTAGAAATTGGCAGTGAAACTCCTGAATTAGGGTGCAGTCCACTCGAACTTGAACCAGCTCACCAGGTGAAGATGGTGCTTCCATCGTCTTTTATTTTGATGACGACCCACTCCGAAGGATCCATTGTTCTCAGATGGTCGCCGAGCTGCGCACAAACCGCGTCTATGTGGATATTTGGACATATCCAGAGTAAAACGTCACTTGAGATAGCAGTGATGCCGAAGTGTAGTGCCCCTCGTATCACTCAGTGTGGCATTGTCGCAGAGTGTTGGTGGTGTAGTACCAGATTTTGGACTTTGGATCGGTTTAAATCCATTTACTGATACAAAGGATATTATTTTATATTAGATAAAATACAAGTCGATGAGCCTGACGTTCAACACCAGTCGAAACCTGCTTTGAAGAAAGGCTAAGCATGGAAAAATATATCCGGATGAAATTTTTCAAACTGTCTCGCTGCATCGATCTCTTCTATTTTCTTATTGATACCCTGAGGAAGCGATAGTAGGATGATGAACAATGAGATGCAAAGTCGCGCTATCTAATGACTGTGAGAGTTCAAATTACATACACCCATAACCGATTCAGGCTGGGCGTTTCACTTGAACCCCCCCCCCCCCCGCGTTACATACGTAAATTTCCTTTTCTTGCCAACTCAATGCCGATTTTACCTCACCGGCTTTCTCACAAATGCCATGGCTCCCTCCGAATAATCACCGTCAATTGACAAATTCTACGATGAGAGTGCAGGAGCCGTTACTTATGTCCTCCGACATGATCCCGCCAATGGAATTCATAGAATTTGTACTTTCAACTACGTATCACGAATGTCAGATATATTCAAATCGAATAAGTAAACCAGAAATAAGGTTAGTCCCTAAGACCTTAGCGAATGTATCCCGTCTGCCTCTGGTAATCCTATTAAACGTGGACTAGCTTTGTTTCTTCAGGTCGATCAACGAAGTCACGAAGAAACATGGAGTATTTTGGATCATACCACGCACATGGAGGAATAAAGCCAGGCCAAAACTTCAAGACAAATCGATTGACATCCTCATCTTCAAGGGGAATTGCGTACCCGAGCCCCCTGACAATTGTCCTCTTGGAAGGTTTCCTGTTATAAATACCTTGGCACTTTGAAGGACTAGCTATGTAGTTAATGATTGCCTGACGACCCTTTCTATAGGTCCCGGTGAGTCGAGTGATAGTGTGAAGTACAACAAAATAGTACAAACCTGGGTCGACGGACAGTCGATGGGGCCAAGGTTGACGTTGAGCCTCTATTATCATTATTTAGACCCATTGTTCCAGAACACGATGACAAACGCAGAAACTTATACAATAACAGTCATCGTGCTGATAAAGGGCTAGCGGCAAATTGCGATGACTGATCCTGTATCATTGCTGCATTACCCACTTGGAACAATATGTGGGTCCACCTCCTGAATAATAATTGCCACAGGGCTGAATTCTCCTTCTGTAAGTGTTGGATCAACTTGGATGTTGCGACAATAGCGGGTGACACCGATCATCGTGAAAGTGAAATGAATTTATCGGCAGTGTGTAGACCCAGAACGACCCGTAAATCTGAAAACCTTATACAGGACCATATTTATGCATGAAGACCGTATGCATTGTGAGAAAGTCGATTGTAATAATTACATGAAACAAACCAATGACACAATCCTGTCCAGGTCTTTCGAAGCTTCGCAAGTCAACTAGTCACATTTGACGGTCTCAAAATAATGGGAGATTTATTGCATAGCTACAAAGCTAAGGAGTTGTATTGCTGCTAGGAAACAGGGTGGAACTATTACTAGAAGTGTAGAGGCTAGCTACATTTAACCTGGTAATGTGGTGCATGAAATGGCGGAACACCCCATGTGACAGTCGTCTCAATGGGCCAGGATGCAAGGACATGCGATGAGAGAAGAATTGGAAGTAGAAAAAAGGAAGGAAATAGGTGGAATGGGTCGATGTTGGAAAAAGAAAGATAACTGATCTCGACGCCGGCAATTGTTCAAGGCAAAACAACTGGATAATAGACAACAATCAGTGATGGCCCATGTACACATGTAATGTAATGTGAACGCTAACATTGAGATTTGACTTACCACCAATCATCTCCCCACGAATCGAAAGGGATACCATGCGGGTTCTCTTTTCATCTCAAAGTACTCGTGGATTTTCTGAACAGCCTCTGTATAACTTTCGGCCTCCTCTATCGATTCTGGCGTCGCATTGGACCCAAGTACAAGGGCAAACGGTTCCCAGTATTTGACTGGACCCAAGGCGAAAGGTACGTAGACGACGACCACAGACCTGGTTTCCTTAGGGCGGCCTTCGAAGTCCTCAAAGAACATTGGGGTTTTTGGTGTGCGAAGCAAGTCTTCAGGAAACCCGCCAGGCCAATACTTGCAAACAAATAGATCAATTTCGGCCACCGTCACGGGGATTGCATACACGAGCTTTTGGACCAGCGCACCCTTCGAAGGCTTCTTGTTGTAAACACCTGGGCACATCTGAGGGCCGGGTATATAGTCAATGTACGGCTGGGGACATTTCCTGGTACCAGAATGAGAGATATTTTGACTTTGAGTTTGCAAGGTCAAACATACTGTCGTTGGAAGGGTGACGAAACTTCTTGTGAATCACCGTCAGAGTCAGATTCGTAGGTCCTGCTTACTAGCTTGTAAGAGCGACGCCAGTCCAGCAAGAGAGAAAGAAAAACTCACATCATTAAAGAGCCAGGTAATAGTATGAAGACAACGAATTGTTGAATCAACAAACCTCCCCTTCCGGAATCTCCTTCCCCTTGTGGAAATCAACAATATATTATCTGTCATCAGGTTCGTCACTACTAAATCAGAGGGAAATTATGTGATACTCATTGGCTACACACCGAATTTCTGCAGATCCTCATTAAAAACAGGGTGAGGACATGTCATAATCAAAGCAGTAATATTGTCATTCTGAAACTGTACATAGCGTCGAAGAGGTTGCAAGTCATACAAATGGGAGCACAACACTCACACAACACTCACTGCAGGCCCACAGATTGAGGTTTTTCCTTAAGCAAAAAAATAGTTTATTTCCTCCAATAGAGGAGGTATTACCGCTACTAAGACATAGAGCTAAAGCTGGAATGAACTTAAGTAATAAACGCATGCAAGTTAAGGAAAAAGCGTACAATGAAGATGCGGTTTTGGGTTCGGAAATAACGTGGGCACTCACAAGAATGCTTAAGGAATTTCCTTAACGTATTATCAAAAAACGACCTTTTTTTGGGAGGAATTTCTGACCAGAAGGAATTTCCGCACCCATAAAAATCCTACTATTCAGAATTGATTTGAGGTAATTTGCGAAACCTTGGGTGAGGTAAATTACTTCCTCTCGTAGGAAAAAACCTGCTTCTTAGTTAAGGAAAATAACATCAAAATAAAAGTTCACAAGATGGTAATTTACGTAGCACTCTGGTAGGTTTATATGACAAAGGAGGATATTTGCCGTATTGGGGTTATATACTACCCCATACTAAAAATAGATTTATCTGGTACAAACGACCCTAGGTGGTGGATGTTTCCTCCGCCGTCACCTTCTTCTTCCCCCCCCTTCCTGCCCCTCCCCTCCCCCTCCCCCTCCCCCTCCCCTTCCCCTTCCCCTTCCCCTTTCCACTCACATCACCCTCCCCCTCCCCCTCCCTCCCATCTTCGGAGTCCTGTATCAATGCCGCCTTGGCCTTTGTACTGCCTACTCCTGAGGTGATCTTTGCCCTTTTGGCCGCCGGGGCTGGTGTATTGCTTGCTGGCCTGCGCCTCAGTACCCTTGCTCCATTTAGGTTGCTTTCTTCCATGCTGGCCAAAGGTTGTACGTTGCTGATAGTCGCAGTTGCAGGAAGCCCTATAGCCTCAACTTGACTGGGGTTATCGAGAGCCGGTTCAATATTTGGCATGCTAACAGGGGTTTCGTTGACGGCGAAAGCAGATTCGACTGGCGGTAGAGGATGAGTTGAGGGGATGAGAAGTGTGTCAGGTTGAATATCCGGAAGGGGGTTGATGTCGTCCGGAGTGGGAAAATGGAGGTCAAAGGAAGCGTAGTTATCAGAGGTGTAGCCGCCTTCGTCTTGGTGACCCGTAGCTAATGGTTCTGCTGCGTCAAGAGCCTGGGAGTGGTCATCCGGGTCGTCGGCAGCTAGAGGAATACCTGCGCCATTGCCATCATTACCTTCGGCCTGATAATGGGGCTCACCAGGCGATGCAGCCCCTGGCAATGCAGACGTTTGTCCCGCTACTAACATTAACCCCTGTTCCTTTAAGAAGTTGGCCATCTTTGTGGAAAACGCCTTGCTCGCAAGGGCTGCCCTTTTGGATCCAAGAGGGTCACTTTTCTTCAAAACATCGGCACGGCGCTTATATTTACCCGAGGAGCACATCATACTCTTTACTGCCCAACCACCCTGGTAGCGAGCAAGCTCTGGGCAGCGCGTGCGAGCCTGTAAATGATAATACATGAGTAATAAAGTAGGATAGCTAATGAATCACGGACTTACTATGTTCACCACTTTCTCGACATAGGATGGATCTTGCAAGCTCCATTTTTTTTGGTAATTACTTGCGCAATAACTCATGCACCCCCTCACCACACTCTGAAGTCTACGTTAGCAAGAGAGAAAGAAAAATCAAGCCTTACTCACTCGCATACAATTATAAATCCCCTTGTCTGCTTCGGTAAAACCCATAGCCGTGAGTAGGGATTTCTTGTAAAGCTGGGGCGGTTTGGGGATAGAGTCATTCGGGGCGTCGTGGAACCCAATCCCCGGTGAAATCTTCCCAGCAGCAATGGCCAATGCATACCTTTCTATATATCACAATGAGTTTGAGCAACTCATACTGTTAATTGGGACGTACCGTTTTGATCAGCTATGACCTTCCTAAGTCTGATGACTTCAGCGTCAACGTCTTCGATGCTTGCTTCTTCTTGGATCATTGCGCTCGGAATAAGATCTTCATCATCTGCGAGGACATTGTCGAGGGGTATAAAGTTTGTTAAGACCGGATCCAGAATTATTGACAAGGGTTATGCTACCTTGGGTCTCTTGAGAAAGGAGGCGTGGGTCGATAGGAATATTTGGTGCAGGCAAAGGAGACTGGCCAGGAGAGTGAGTCGCATAGGGATCAGGAGCTGTCGTAAGGGTAGGGTTTGGATGAGGGGTATCTACGAAAGGAGAATGACCCCAAGGAGGAGTCGCAACAAAAGCAGAAACTGCTGCAAGGGGACCAGGATGCGGGGTGTATGCAACAGTCGGTTGGACCACAGGATGGAACGTCAGGGAAGCAGGAACTGCTGCGGGGGTAGGTTGTGCAATAGCTGGTAAGGCAGACTGGGTGGTTAACGGGACAGGTAATGCAGTGGGTCGCGCGGTGGGTCGCGCAGCAAGGGCGTGGATGGTGAGGGAATTAGCACTGCTGGTAGGCTGAGCAATGTGACGAGGACCGGCTTTACTCGGGAGAATCGCAGGGCTTGTATTGACGGGAGTGGTGTTGGTGTTGGTGGGTTGTAAGACAGGTCGATGACCGAACAGTGCCGGGTTTGGGGCTGTGGGCATGGTATTGAGCGAAATTGGATCTGTGGGATGCGTTAGTTGACTGTTCAGTATATATATGAAAAACAACCTTTGAGAATGACTGTTTGTGTTCAACTTAGCAAGAATAATGAATTGGTGAGGTTGCCTGGCCTCGACGCGTCGATATATTGAAATACAGGATACTGGGTTGCGTTTTACGTGTCTCCGGAGCATGCAAAACTCCCCTTAATTAAAAAATTAGACATGGTCGTTATGGGCAGACCTCAAAACTGAAGCACATACCCAATCAGAACATGCGAGACTCATGTCGAAGCCCCGGTGATGACACTGTCTTCAGGATATGTGGGGTTGAGTTTTCCTCCGTGGTGATCTACCCTTGCACATGGCCCTGCAAGAACCTGAATAATTTCAATGCCCAACCATACCGAAAATGAAGCGGAGAGGCACAGACTGTTTTCAATAAAGTAAACCCTGTCGTTCGTATGTAACATGTATTTTGCAACTGGAAAAGGCAAGTCCTAATCAGCTTAAATAGTCCGTTAGAGAGGTGGAAAGAACTCAACACACCATGTCTACCGACTCTCAAGTCTATGGAATTCCTTCTTCTCAGTATTCTGCTGACAACGTCGACACTGCCTCCAACAGTGGCGACGATGTTGCATGTACTTGCCCCAACCAGCTCTCCCATTGGAATGAGACCGGCCAGGTCCACCCCAACCTCCCCAGCCGCTGCATGATCAGTGTCCGCCTCGCAAGAGGCGACGACGAGCATGACATCGCAACCGCCGCAACTGTTGGTAGCTCGGCCCATAGCCCTACTGGTTCTGCAGGTAAATCAGTAATTTTCGTCCTGAGGAATGTGACTAACGACGTACTTCATTGCTAGGTCAAAAGGAGCCATCCAGTGGCCCACAAAGAAGATCTGTTCGCCTACAAGGTAAGCTAAAAACATTCAGTGGAATGGCAAAAATGACTTACTGTTCCTCAGCTCGCCAACAACCCGCCAATCCACCCGTATCAGGTCCTCCCTCTTCAGGAGCCCATGGCAATGCTGGTCGCAGATCCCGTAAAGGTGCCACCTCTTCTTCACAGAGCGCATCTGTTGGTCGACGGGTTTCTGCTCAGCCTCCCATCAAGAAGGAGGGTGCTACGCTTCCCGATGGTGCAGCTATTCAACCCGCCCCCATAGTTGCACCTGCTCCCGTAGTCGAAGCCGTCCCCGCTCCCGTCATAGCTGCTCCTACTCCCATCGTCGCTACTCCTGCTCCCATCGTCACTAATCCTGCTCCCATCGTCACAACTCATGCTCGTGCTCCAATCTTTGCCGCTCCTGCTCCCGTCATTGCCGCCCCCGCTGTCGTCAATGACATTTTCAACCCCGCCAACTACAACGTAGCACCTCCACCCTACAACAATCCCCCTCCCAATCCAATTCTTGCAGCCGATAATGACATCGCGTGGTATCACCAAGCCCTCGCAGAGGCAAACGCTGTCATGGAAGAAGAGCCTGCCGATGCTCCGATCATCCCAGTTGCTGAAGTACCTGTGCCCGAAGAGGACTCTGTTGTCCAAAAGACGGACTACACGGTGACCGACCGCGTCGAGAAGCGTAAATTCGGTAATACAACCACCACGACTTATCTGAAGGAAGTGAAGGTTAGTATCTCTTTTTTGGCCCGATGTTTGCAAAACATACTCACAATTGTCCAAGAAATCAAGCCTCTTCATCCGGGCCAGGCCATACCCCAGCACCCGCCTAAATATTACCTGCACCTTCAATCAGTAATAGTTTTCATACCTGTAAGAAGCTGCTTGCCTGAAATAGATAAATAAAAAAAGTGTCCAAGAAAACCAATGCTCCATGGCCTCATTGATGAAGACGGTGTGGAATCTGAGCCGCCCTTCCAAAGTAATTCCAAAATGTTTGGCAATACAGCTGTGTGACGACCCTCTCCAATCCATGACGACGAGGTTCATCGAGGTGCAACTCTGGCCGCCGATGGTCGCAGAGCAGTAACACAGGATCTGGATTGAGGGTCCAAGATTTGACCACTTTGCCGAGGGCTATGATGTATGGTAGCCTGTCTTCGAGCTTGTTGCTGGCAAGTCCAATATTCTCCGGATCGACCTCAGGCATTTTGAAACGAGCTGGGGCAAAACAGGCCCTAATCAACTTTTCCCGTTCCTCCAGTTTCTGTTCCGTGGGATTGGGACCCAACTCAATGCACGCTCGTCGGTCCAGCGAAATCAATTCAAACGTAAAATTGAACTCGTAGAGAGTCCACATTATTTCGCGGGCTGTTTTCTCTGGGACTGGCGCGGTGACAGGCTGGCCGTTCCATGTTGGAGCCGTTGAAAACCTGTCGACAAGCCGCAGGCCTGAAAACTGGTTGCCGCGGGTTTGTAACATTTCGTATAGCTCTCGACGTCGCTTTATGGTAGGAGAATCCCCATCGGGAGGCGGATTACTGAAGTCGAGGAAGAGCAGATGTCGCCAATCCTGGGGGCTAAAAGTCCCGTTCTCAGCAACGAAGAGGAACCAAACCCGGTTTATGCGGAGCCAGTTCAGGATGTATATGTCCATATGTTTTGAATTCATGAAAAGACCGGGGTCGGGGAAGATATATTGGTTGGAGTTGTGGTCTGCGGAAGCCCTGTTGACGATTCTTGCAGGCGAATAATCGACGGTCGATAGAGCATCACGCCATGCGGGAATTGAATACGGTGCACAAGCATGTTCCAGAGGTTCAAACTTGTTGCGACCTGTAAATGCTACTTTCTCTGTTGTCATCATTAGCAAGTATTACAGTGGAAGATGAAAATGCAACGTACGATTAGGCTCTTGTTTCTTTTTCTTCGCCTTGGGTGGGCGATTGGGCCCTTGCGTATTGGAAACGGTGATATCTACAACAGAACTAAGTGTACGCCAAGAGACCGAAGCTCACAATACTTACGAGGAACTGGGTTAGAGGGCGCTACCCACGCCGAAGTGCTTGACGTTGATGCTAGCACTGTGAGGGGATCATCAGCGAAGTGGTCATTGGATAGGATATCTTGCATACCGGATGCAGTCCCATTGTCGCCTCGCGCGAACGGATCAGGACTCAACTGCCGCCTCAACGAATAGGTACAAATGCTGGTATAGCGCCGTGCGTCTGACATCAAGCCACGGAAAATAGTTGGGAATGGGGGCGAATGGTCACCCAGTCTGAAAGGAGGGCATGGCATTACGATATCTACGACGTGCAGAATATTGCGTCGCAATGGTGTGCCATCCCACTCCTGTATAAACCAGACAGGGACCCCTGCATGATACAGGTGTTGCGCCACACTGCCGTTCATGGTAAAGGTGCCAATAATGTGGTTATCCGGACGTGGGGGAGGTGGATAATTGGGGTTGTTGAGACGAGGCTGGTAGACACTCCGGTAGCGCAGCATGGCGTCCAAGGAGAGGTAAATGCATTGGAATTCGGTGACGTTGAACATAATCTCATTGAAAGGCATTGCTAAAGCTGCGAGGCGCTCAACGGTGTTGCACATTTGAAACCGGAACGAAGTTAGGACCTCGGTGGTTTTCTGAGAGGGATTGTCGCTAGAGAGTATAGCCGTGACTGAATCTGCTAGTGCGGATTGCATACATTGAAGTTGTTCCACCCTTTTCTGTGACAGATTCACCAGCCCAGAAAACGCGGTGGTAGCTTCTGATTCCAAGTCGCATTCAGTGGGGGTCCACCACAGCGTGTTAAGGGGATCGTTGTCATCGTGAGGTTTTTTCAAGATGGCAAAGAGATACGGATAGTCCATCACATGAAACTGAGGCCATTGGGTATGGTCCTCGAGACCATAGCGGAGGTCGGAACGAAGACGCAGATCACGCTCGCCAATAGGAGGGACTGGTATGTGGTCTTGATTTGGAGTGGTGATTATATACTTGACGGCCCTGTGCTCCATTTGAGCTGCGACTTGACCATCTAAGGCGCCCAGAGGAGCTGTCGGGAATGAATGAGATGGCATTTATACATAAACTTCCGAGGACCTACCATCAGGATTGCGAGATGCAATGATATTATCGCTACTGTATGACATCCTGGTTTCTTGCTTCTTCAAACTACGTTTATGATGTTAAGGACCGTCTTAATCAGAGAATCTAATCGACGCACCAAAAGTTCTGTGTATTGAATAACGAAGATGAAAACATGAGCGCTGTGCCCTCGAAATCATACTAAGAGATAAACAAAGCCAGTCCAGTTCAAGCATCAAAAGGAGGTGGAAGAGTCTGTCGTCTACCCTTGCTGAGCGACACGAGTCTGACTCAGTGATAGGACAGGCGAAACAGACCCCTCATTAACCGCCTGATAACGATTGAAGACTGAACTGTCGACGCCTTCTCTCTTGGTAGATGGCCGGATATCACCTCCTAAGGGCATGAAATCGACTCCAAGGGAAAACGGGTGGGGGTAGGACGAAAGAGGCGACACAAAGTCTGACCTCAGTAAACAGGGCGACGCGAGTCTGACCCAGAAAACAAGGGGAAAATGGGCGACAAGAGTCTGACCCAAGGGGAGAGAAGAGGTCGAGGTTGTCCGCATGTCGGCTCACCAGATCGATTGTTGGCTTGGTGGGGCTGATGAGAGTTGATGCGTGTGGATAGACCTCTTGGTCGTATTACGTCTTGCTGGTGGTGTTGGACGGAAAGGAA
Organism: Panaeolus papilionaceus; assembly: GCA_015501605.1. NCBI lineage: Eukaryota > Fungi > Basidiomycota > Agaricomycetes > Agaricales > Panaeolus > Panaeolus papilionaceus. The sequence continues at coordinate 212,114 of JADNRZ010000038.1, read as the reverse complement.
GGGATTGAGAGGGATATGATGTCGATGAACGGTGTGTGAGGGTGAGTGAAGATGGTAATGCTGCTGAAGAGGTGATGGTAACGACAAAGGATGTGCTGTCGTTGTTGTGTTCCCATGTTTGTATATGTGTCACGTGTCTGCATTTCCCAATTCAGATCTCTAAGTCCAATGTTCGTTTATCTCTTTACCTTTCAACCACCATCATGCTCCCTGTTCAGTTCATCTGTTCCTCCCTCATCCCCTACCCCTTCTCAACGACGCAGACTCGAGTCGGTCGTTTTACAAATTCCTATTTTATCCAGGCTCAGACTCGAGTCGGCCTGGTTTCTTCCCAACGACTTAGACTCTCGTTGGTCGTGTGTTCATTCAGAGAGGTCAGACTCGTGTCGCTCTTTCTTCCCTCTTCTTTCCACAGGCACCGTATTTCTACCAACCCAAATGCAAACCGCTACTCGGCCTCTTGTTCCACCAACCCAAATACAACCCTCTATTTACCCTCACCCACTCCGATTTCAAGCTGATATATTCATACCCCTGATCGATCCTGAGGGAATCGGGCGAATGTCCGCACACTACCACCTTAATCCAGATGCAATTTCTGTTGATACACCTGCACCTCGCTTCATCCTGCAGAAGCTGTTGTCAATCCCCAGTTGGTAGGTCCCTTATTTCTCAGTCAATGGAAGACTATCTGACCGACGATTGTTTACGGAGTGCAGTCCAACACATGGCGCCCACGCGCAATCCTGCCCGCAGTCTCAATAAAACGAAAAATCCTACATCCCCTCCCTTCCCCCTCTGCCTAGACTTTTGGTCATGCCTCGAAATACTGTTCAGCCCGCGGCGTCCAGAACGGCTGCTCATCCATACACATTGCGATCTGCTGCTCCGCCCGTACCCACTCAGCCTGTTTCTCAGCCAGAGCCCCCCACAGATCCAGAAGAATCTCAAGGAAGATACGCCAGAATCATTTGTCGGTGTGGATGCATGGAATCAGTGACACATGCCACAGCGAGACGCCATGTCAGTGGTGACTATTGGGGTGGTGCGCGAGATAGGCTCCTCTCAGAGATCAAAAGCACGATGGGTTTTGATTAAACAGGCGCCAGTATTACAGAGAATATTGATTTAATGGCACAAATGTTTAATCAATGATTAAATGTTTCCACCATAGCAATCTTCAGCCACTAGGGCAAAAACCTCAACCATGTTTAAACAGTCAATGGATTTAATTAAATTTTGTATTTAAACAAGAATGATTAAATACATAGCATTGATGTGCTACCGACACTAGCAAAAATTTGTTTAAACAGTGACACATGATTAAATATAAAAAGAGGATTGTGTTTAAACAGAGAATGTCATTTAATTCAACAAATGAAAGACCCAATTAATTGGTATTAAGCATATGTTGGACATTGGAGGAGAGGATGGAAATGGAAAAGCAGAATAAAACTAATATATGTGGTGAAGCAGGACTGGGCGGCATGGTGGGGTAGAGTACATGTAGTGGAAACTTACCATGAGACTTAAATCAAGGGATCATCTAAGTGCGAGCACATCTCCAATGCTAGCAAGGGAAGAATGAAAGTGTTAGCCTGAAATTGAGAGGCTGGACAACATAGACTCACCAGAATTATGTGTCAGTGTCGCTCAGAACAATCAGGCTATGCCAATAGCCTGTAGAGCCTACATGTGAGAATGGGGAATGTTCACAAGGAGTAACTGGTGATGATGGTAAGGAAAGAAGAGCGAGTGAAGAGTGTTCGGAACAGTGTTCGTCGAGAATCAACCAAGGTCCAAATCCCACGGACTTCCATGCACGTGACATTTGTTGATTGTTTGTTCTTGATTGTATTTTTATCCAGGAACGAGAACAACGAGAAAGCAGAGGTGATTTGTGAAGTCCCTTTCTTTCCGTTACCATGTCCTATCCTCTCCATCCAACTGTCGGATAGTCACCTGCCACGAATGTACCCCCTCAGTGATGTATCACGCCGGGAGTCAGTTCACTGCTCTCAAGCTCTCGGTAAGTCATTATTCTATTCCTTCTTCTACGAAACATGACACTAACAATATGGACTGTCTCGCAACTACCCTATCCAGGTGTGTAAGGATTTTTTGGCCTTCTGTTTAATTATTGGACATGAGTATGTCCTCCATCACATGTAGGCTGTAGCATCCAGTCATTCATGTGCTTTCTTGTAGATTTTCGACTAGTATATCATTTTGATTTTTCTTTGTTTAATTGACTGTAATTTAATTAATTAATTATGAAACAATTTAAATATCACTTCTGTTTAAACAGATTCTGAATTTTCGGGACAGCTTGAAAGGATTTGCTCATAATTAAGAGGTAATTAATTACTGTTTTGATTAAATCAAAATTCACTGTAATACCGGCGCCTGTTTAATCAAAACCCATCGGGTTGTAGCAGAGATTGAGGAATTGCGGGCAATGTCTTATAGCCACTTGTCATCATCCAATGCGCAGGCTGCGTCTGGATCATCTCATCTCGATATCGGTGAACCAAGTACAACGCATCCCGAGCCATTTCATATCTCCAGTCATGACATGGAACAGCACCCGCCTCAAGATCGACGAGATGACATAGGCACTTACGATGCCCCAGCAGCAGTCCGTATATACGATGCCCTCAGATTGCGATGGACACGCCCTCAGCATTCCCAAGTGATGAATGTTGAAACGCAAGTCGAGGAGGACGAAGACGAGGGTCGTGTATTACAAGCTGCACTTGACTTAAGCAGTGCAAACGAAGATTCATATGGGGCCCCAGTTCTACGGACTTACGTGGAAGAGGGAGAGGGACACGAAAGCGAAGAGGATGACGATGTAGAGGATGAAGACGAAGACGACGATGAGAACACGACGCAGGAGATGGTGGGGGACCCGGAGATGGAGTTCGTGCAGGACCATCCTGTTAGCGAAACAGAAGTCGCTCAAATGCACACGTCCGATCATGGCAATTCTGAGGAGATATTATTTCGTCAACAGTTCGAACTGGAAGCCCACGAAGCCATGAAACTTGGTGAGTAAAATCTGTTTGTGACTTGATAATTTTGATTACTGAATTAAACGCATCAGACGAGTATGACCTTGCGTTAATACAGATTTTCGCGCTGAGAGTGGAAAGCCATGTACCAAGACAGCAATACAATCGTTGGTTCAAAGCCTTTCCGAACAGTCCTCAGGTTTCATTAAAACGGGCCAAGAAGCACATGTATTCGTTATCCGGCCTGCTCCCTGTTCGATATAGTTGCTGCGTTGACAGCTGCGTATGCTTTACAGGGCCATATAAGGATTTGACACGATGCCCACTGTGTAATCTTCCCTGTTACAAACCTAATAGTGAAACACCACGGAAGTTTTTCGACTATATACCGCTCATCCCCCGAATCAAAGCAATGGTAGCAAATCCTATGCTTGCAGAGGAAATGCGGCATCGATCTAGGCAAACACAAACGCACGACCCGAATCGCATGGACGATGTATACGATGGCATCCTCTACAGAACCCTCATCTCAATCCCAATCCCTGATTCAAACCCCCCTACCAATTTCTTCGCCGATGATCGCGACATCGCTTTCGGTCTTTCAACAGATGGCTTTGCACCATTTGATCGTGCCGACAAGACCGCCTGGCCAATCATCCTCTTCAATTACAATCTGTCGCCTGAAAAGCGGTTCCAAAAGCAATACTGTATCAATGTTGGTACCATTCCCAGTCCAAACAAACCCAAGGACTTCGACACCTTTTTTTGGCCACTGTTTGAGGAGTTCGTCAAGCTTGAGAGGGGCATAGAGGCCTTTGATGGAGTTGAAAAGGTTCTATTCCTGCTACGTGCCTTCCTCATACTGGTGTTCGGCGACATTCCTGCCATGTCCATGGTCATGCGCATGAAGGGACACAATGGACTACGGCCTTGTCGAGTGTGCAACATCCCAGGCATCTCTGCACTGGGTGAACACACTCACTATGTTCCCCTCTCCCGCCACAATCTTCAAGTCAACCTCGGATTAGCGTCCTATGACCCCGCCAATCTCCCCCTTCGAACCCCCAAGGAATTCAAGCGACAAGCAACAGAAGTCCAGATGGCCCCCACGGCCACAGCAGAAGAACGACTCTCAAAGCTCTACGGAATCAAAGGCATCCCCCTTATCTCGCAGCTCCAATCAATCACCTTCCCCTTTTCCTTCCCATATGATTTCATGCACCTCATGTGGGAGAACACGATCAAGAATCTCATTCATCTTTGGACCGGCAAATTTAAGGAAAACAAGGTCTCGCACACTGGGCTCCCTTATCACATCCCACCAGAAACATGGGCGGAAATCGGCAAGGAGACAGCTAAATGTGGGAAGACCATCCCCGCATGTTTTGGTGCTGCAGTGCCCAATATCGCGAAGAAAAGCGTCAAGCTTACGGCCGAAATGTACTCCAACTTCACATTGTTTATAGCTCCCGTCGTTCTGAAGGGTCGCCTGCATCCGGTATATTACAACCATTTTTACAACCTCGTCAAGCTCATCAGGATGTGTCTTTCGGTGGCGATGACGTCTGAAATGGTTGACGATATCGAGAAAGGATTCCGGGCATGGGTCACAGACTATGAAAGGTGCATAAGGGTACAACTTTTAATCACGAGTCTCATTTTAAAACATTATAGACTATATTATGGCTTTAAAGAGGACCGACTCCCTTGCTGTCCTCTTACAGTTCATTCTCTACTTCATATCGCAGATGGTATCCGTTCATGTGGCCCCGTTTGGGCATATTGGGCATTTGCGATGGAGAGACACTGCAACACCCTACTCCAGGCTATCAGCAGCCGTCGCCATCCTTTCGCATCCATCACCAATTTCGTTTTAGATATGTCGCAACTGGACCACATCAGGCTTGAATATCAGGCTACCGAAGACCTAAATTTGGATCCCCCAACATGCCAGAACAGTATTGTTGTGGAAGGGTGTAAGGACCTATTTTTAGCGCTCAAAGGCTCTTGTACTGATAGACCAGCAGATGAAGATTATATCCTTATGCCACCCAATGGCCCAAACACACTTGATACGGTTGTGGATTCCAGGCCGAGTCTTCGTGGCAAAATTCAAGAGCATCTGGCAACTCGTTTGGGCCTGGCCAGGACCCTCGTCAACCAGGCGTACCCTTTGACAAGCAATGTGCAGCAGTTTGGCCGAGTCGTGAAAGGACAGGACGTGATACGAGCTAGTTCAATCTGCAAGATGAGCGAGGACTCGCGCGATAATACATTTGTTAAAGTCAGTCATCAACATTTTCTATGTGAAGTCAGCAATATTAATATCATGCTTTGAAGTATGTATGTCTCATCGACAAAAACAAAAACTCTCCAAACTTGCCAGAGGAGATGGTCAATGAGACTTTCTTTGGGCAGCTTCTGAAGGTCATCGCACTTGACCTCCCAGCCCATCCTAATCTCGGGGTAGAGCAACCGTGCATCTTAGCACTGGCATTCATCCGAAAAACAGTCGTTACATTGAAGGATGACTATTACTGGTACAGCGCCCTTGGATCCTACGAAGTCATGGATCTGAATACGATTCAATGCGTCGTAGGGAGAGTCGAGAAGGATGGGAAATGGGCATATATAGACAGGTCGACCGTTGTTCACCCGTCGCTACTTCATTAAAATTGGCCGATTTGTATCAACTGCGTGCACCTCTTTTCGACAAGTTTCACTATTGATATACTGCCCGACGCCATCTATTTATCATACAAATCTTTGATCTAGTGATCTGGCTAAGGTATACGACTCTCTTATATCAAAGCATCATCATTGACGCTAAAAATATATCGTCCACCAGCTCTGAGGCGTGGTGAATCTCACTTTCAATTATAACACGAATTCGTCCACATGCCACCAGCTCGTTCACATCGATATCACTCTCCATAACCACATATACTTCAACCTACCTCTTGCCTGTGCTCATTCATTCGGAACTCAAGCATTCCCTTCGCCCTCCCCCGCTGCATACCACCACCTATTGGATTGTCTGCGTCTCTCAGCAGTACCCACACCAGCTCCCTCGCCGTCCGTATTACACAGAGGCAACAATGCAGTGAGGAGAGAGGCCACACCGACGCTGCCTCCGCGGCTGTGAAGATCTCGACTACACCTATGAGTATGACGACCAATGGGTCAGGAGTGGGTGTTGGTCGTGTCGATGTGGGTAGTTCCGATGATTCCGATGATTCCGATGAGGAGAGTGAAGGAGGAGAAGGAAGAGGAGGCAAGGGCAGACGAGTGAGGATCGTTGGTGGCGAGACCGGGATGGGGAGTGTAAGTGGGGTTGGCTGATCTTGGTTGATGAGAGTGTGGAAGAGAGGAGCGTGTTGATTTCGGGTATGGGGAGCGTGTCGTTGAAGATGCAGATGAGCACGACGAGTGTTGGGGTGGGGAGTGAGAGTGGGAGTGGGAGTATTAGTGAGGATGGAGATATTTATGTTGATAGTGGGACAAGGGGGAGTGGTGGTACCGGCACTGTGATGAGGAGCAGGACGGCTGGAAGGAGCGTTTCAGTGATAGGTGTGAGAACAGAGGAGATGGGGAGTATCGGTGAGGAGGGATCCGCAGACGAAGAGGACAAGGAGGTTACGACACCCTCTGATCTTACAGCTTCGTATATCGCGGAGCGAGAAAGCATCCCTTTCTAGGAGCCACCGCAATTGCACCATCCACATGCGACAAATCTGCATAACCCGAGAAACGCGTTGTTTGTGAGGCCGATGACGGTGATGAGTATCGTGACGAGCGGGGTTGGGGGGTTGCCATTGCCTAATGCGTATTCCCCAGTAATCATCGTTGGGATGGGAAACACCAAGGGCGTGGGCACGATGCAGACAACGATATTTTGGACATAACCCGCCCTTGGTCCTTAACAATCCATTTTCAGGAGGATTCTTAACCGTGCATAGCCGTTCGCATAGGCAGTATATGGTGCGACGACGACAACAACAACGGGTCGACTGAATTTACGGCTCAATTTTGGGGATATGAAAGGGGTAGATGAGATGCAGAGGCGGATGCGGATGCGGGATGTTGTGGAGACACCTGGGCAGCTTTCGACGCTGAGTTTGGTGTTTGAGACGCCTTTGCATTTGAAGAATCGGGGGTTGGAGAGTGATGGTCGCGGGAGAGAGAAGCGCAAGAAGAGTAAAGGCAAGAGAAGGCAGAAAGAGAGTGGTGGATATAATGTTGTTGATGATACGGAGGATGAAGATGAATGTCGTACAGGTTAGGGCGTTGACAAGTCTTAATCAATATCGTGAGTTTCATCTTGGACTATCACTACCAATGCCTCCTTCGCTCTTTTCTTTTTCTCTTTCTTTCGTTTTTATTTTCTGTTTTCTGAACATGTTTTCAGTATCAGATTCAAAGACATACATCGACACTACTCGCCATCAACAGCAACAGCATCGTTATTAACAACTGCCGCAGCAACGACTCATTCACCACCAACTCCCTCCTTCGGATTCATCCATTCTGTCATCCTCAATACCTTCTCAGAATCAGTCCTTATCCTTATCATCACCAGCATACTCTCGCACGCCCGCTCGCACCGGTGTCATGCACCACACCCCCAGCAATATAACACTCATCAGGCTACCAAGAATCTGACTATGTCTGCGTCGACTCTGACTAATTACACTACGAAGACACACTCGAATTCGACGTCTACGATCGCTGCGTTATCACATTCTCTTTCTACATTACATACGACGTCGACTTCTAATGCTACGGTGACGCCGGGAGCGGAGTATACGTCTGGGGTTGGGGTGGGGAGGAAGAGGGAGTTTTTACAATACCTTCTCCGAGCTCGAGTTCGGAGGCGAGTGTGGGGAGGAGCTAGTGGGCGAGAGCGAGGAGGAGGGCAGAGGAGCATCGTAATGATGATGATGATGAGAGTGGTGAGGATGGGGTGCTGAGGATGGTCACAGTGCATGAGGAGAGGGTGGGAAATGAAGATGACCATGATCATGATGCGGTGGGGAGTGGGGGGAGGACGCCGATGTATTATTGGGATCGGGGGAGGGGGAGGAATGTGAATGCGTTGTTTAATCAGCAACAGCAGACACAGAGTTCGTACGGCCTCAGATCATTCATTCGTCGATCTGGATTCATTAGCATCCCTCGCGCGCCATTCCCATATGACACGCCGACTCTTTAAGCCTGAGCTCGCTTCTTGACTACTTTTTGACAACACATGCCATCATCGGTTTCGTTCTGCGTGCGCGTGTCTTATTTATCTCCACTGTTGATTGCAACTTGGGCGCTAACTACCACATTATTCCCCTAAACATGTACAAGTATGTGTATGTCTACTTGAACACTCTAATTTTCTACAGAAAAAGATAAAATACAAAGATAAAACAAGAAAATCCAAGGGCGAGAATTTATTAGGTGAGCGAGAAAATCCTTAGGAGCCATGCTCACTGCGAGAATTTTTTCTTTTCAACTTCTCTTCACTTCCAACCATCATCATCAACTGCAGTTCAAAACTAGTTTTGTGACACAAGGTATGTGGCATCAATCACCATACATTCTCTTACTAACAGATCCCCCCCTACAGATATCTACAACTCTGCTTACATTTGTCAATACAATCATCAATAAAATTTCACTCAAAAGGTATGTGTGGCTCTCATGTCTATATCCCATTTCAACTTAGGGCTGACTGGAGTTCAGTGCTGCATATATGGATTCCACAAAGTCACTGTTTTACGGAGGGTTTTTAGGGCTTATTGCCCTTTTTTTTGTGTGCGCTCTCGTGTGGTTTGGTGAGTCATCGACGTCGTTCATTGCATCTAGTGCATCGCTAACAATAACTTCTGCGACGTTTCGTTACATGAAGTTTTATATCAACGAGACCAGCGCGATCAGCAAGACCGGCACGATCAGCGCGCTTGATTCGTATTCGGCCCTAAAATAGCTCCAGCTTGCGCGACACGTCGCACTGTGCTCGTCTTTTCTTTTTTTTTTTCATGTAAATATATCTATCTTCCAATATAATCCAATCTGTGAATAATCCTCCCTTGCTGGCGCATTGTTCCTTTGATTCACGCACTTCCCTTTTCAGTGTTTCACAGGTGGGTAATTTAAGTTGTCTTCAGGTGGGTTTTTCAGACGGTTTTTTCCTTACTTGGGGACATTTACTTTATTTCAAACGTTTTGGGATTGTGTCTAGGGAATAAAACTACCATAAACTTAGGTATTATACGCCCAATATGCCCTCCGGGAGGAAAAACCTCCTTTTATGGGCCCACGGTGACTTTTAAATTTATACCACCAGGCTCTCTCTCGACTCCAAAATACCCCTGAATCCTCCTCGCAACGTCCGCCGACTCTTTCGCCTTCTCGATATCCTCCTTCGTAAAATTATTCCCAACGACGACTACCAGCGGCTCCCACCCATCATCCCTGACTGTCGGAATCTCAGCACTGACTACCATCTCTGTTCCTTCAGGACGTCCGGGGAAGTGGTACAGGAAGGAGTTAAATTCAGGGCGTCTTGTTAGATCCTGGGGAAAGCAGTCCTCCCAGTACTTGTCTTTGAATTCGTCAATTTCGTCCTGCGTGAAAGGTATTGCGAGCACGAGTTTGGTTACGATGGGTCCTCACGAGGGATGCTTGTTATATACGCCTGGGCATTTTGTAGGACCGGGTATATAGTCGATGTTGGGCTCGAGAGTTTTTCTGCGGGATTAGTGAGACGATGCTAAGTGTAATGATGATGACAAACATACGGTCGTGAATCGGTTGTGACCTGCTGCGCGGGATCTTCGGATGTGGAGTCTGAGTATCTAGGTGCATGATTCGTTGTTATCGACAATATTGGGGCGATAAAGCATAGAGCACTCACAACATTATTGGTTGAGGGAGGGAAGATATAGGGACTCGCACCTGACCCAAGTGCACGCAACGAGGAGTGACTCTGATGAGGCTGTGGTGTTGACATACTCTTCGACAGACATCAACGACACTGCACTGCTGTAAATTGGTCAGGTTCCTTTAGATATCTTCCAGTGCAATTTATTCAATCAAATAGGCGCATTCAGGGCCGCTAATTACAGAGAGTACACTGGAGTAGATAGATAGGCATCACACCTGCTTTAATGATAGAGCGTCATTTACCCGGTACATCATAATAATACCAGGCAGGCTGAGTCTCAACCTCCAACATTTCCTGAATCTTCTTCACCAACTCAACATCCTCCGCCTTTTTTCGGTCCTCCTCATTGAGATTAATGCCAATCACGACCGCAAGAACCTTCAACACACGTCCTTTCAACTTGTACTCGTAATTCTTGTCTGGGATTGGCATAAGGACCCTCGCGATGCGGCTGGTCTCGACGGGGCGGCCGGGGAAGTTGCGGGTAAAGATATCATAAAGATTGTGGTACCCTTCCATGTCCTCTGAGAAGTACTTCTTGACAAAGTGGTTGATCTCGTATGAGAGTACTGGAATGGCGTAAACCCGACTGCAGACGATGGGTCCTTTTGATTCGTCCATGTTCACGATGGGAGGTGTTTTCAAGTAGCCTGCTGGGGGTTTGGGGACTCCGTGAAAGACATAGGACCTTTATTACGGCAACCGTTTAGACATAAAAAGAGGTCAAGGAAGGGGAAGAGTGCTTACATTGTGTTCCGGTTACGGTGAGCACTTGTGGAGGTGAGGGTACGTGCTTGAGTTGGATGTGGCTCTGGACAGTCCCTTCGTTTCATTTGTTTCGGCCGCCGAAGAGTGGGTTTGACTTTTGAAGATCAACATTGAGAGCTGCTTGAACCTTTCGGAGCTTTTATCCCTGCGTTTATGTTTAGATTTGACTTTTATTCATCGAGACAGCAGCAGCTTGGCACCATCATACAGGTACACATTGGTCTCCCACCCATTTGCAGCACAATGTCATGAGAGCCGCAAGATTACCTCAAGCAACTTTAAATGGTTAATACCTCAGTGCCTATAATGATGAATATTTGAACATCTCTGTCGCAGACATAAAGGGAACGAGGAAATTGAATGTTGGTCCACTCATTCTCCACTTTAAGCCACACCAAACCTTTAACTGGACCCTTGATTGCAGAAATGTCAGCATGTTACACAAGTACTGCACGAGGAGTTCTCAAGCTAAATACTTAGCGACGAGTCTGTCTTGACTCACTCGACATTAAGGTAGGCTTATAACAGGATGGGAAAAGCGAGGAAGCCGGTAGGGTGTTGACTGACTAAATGCTTATTCTACATAGAGTTTTGCATCGAGTCGATGTGAGAAATGCTCTGTAGGAGCTACTACCTATTTTTCAATGAAATTAGTCATTCTATTAGGGAAGTCGAAGCAACGGCCGTCGGTGTCAGAGCAATCGAGGGACGGTCAGGGTCGAGGTGGTACCCCTATTTCATCATGTGGGAGTTTCGACGATCACGTGCAGGTTTCATTTTTCTTTCTCCTCGCGTTCCGGTAAACGTCGACGACACACCATCGGCTCTCCCCCTCTTCCACCTCCAACCAAATCACTCTCATCCGTTCCATCCTCAGTTCTCCCTCTGCTCTCTCTATTTCAAGTAATATCTTTAATTCGAACAAAATAAAATGGCGAGCTTCCTCAGGCGTTTCACCACCTCGGCCTCTGCTGGCAAAAACATGTACTTCGCTCTAGCTGCTGCTTCTGCTCTGCCTTTGTACGCTGTGCTAAACGAAAAATCTTCCCCTTCTGCTCCTTCTGTTTCCGTTGTTCCAACTTCTAGGGCCAATGTTTTCGTGAGTGTCTTGTATTCCAGTCTTGAATGGCCATAGTTACTGAGCGTTGGGTTTCTGCTTTCTCACCATTTCTCCCATGCATATTCCGCAATACCGCGCTTCACCGATATAGTTCGACATAGCTATCAACCAAAAGCACACAGGTCGCATCGTATTCCAGCTCTTTGATGAGACTGTCCCCAAGACCTCGCAAAACTTCCGTGAACTGTGCACTGGTCAACACGGCTTCGGATACGCCGGAAGCTCCTTCCATCGTATCATCCCCAGAGTGCGTCTTGTTGTCCTCGCGTTTCTTCTGACTGCTGTATAGAATCGTTGGAACTTATATCTTGTCGTCGCCTCTAGTTCATGCTCCAAGGAGGAGACTTCACCTGTGGTAACGGCACTGGTGGAAAGTCGATCTGGGGACCAAAGTTCGCTGGTGAGTCTGTTACATCGCTCTCGTATCACTTTCCCTATTCCTCTCTCTTCATACCTCCAAGACTTCCATTCGGCATTTCCCCTCTTCTCAATCCCGTGACCCTCGTCGTTCAACGCATCCTTCAAAAATGCTTTCATTTTATGTCGCTGCTCCTTCAGCTTATGATCATCTGCTAATCCTCCCTTATTTTTCTCTTTCCTTTTATAGACGAGAACTTTGTCCACAAGCATATCGGACCCGGCCTTCTCTCCATGGCCAACTCCGGTCCCAACACCAACGGTTCCCAATTCTTTATCACCACCGTTGATACCCCATGGGTAAGCGCCATCGCGTCTCGTCTTCCTGGGCTGACGCTGAATGTATGCTTATTGCGTTTAACCCTGTAGTTGGACAACCGTCATGTCGTCTTTGGCAAGGTAGTCGAGGGCATGAACCTAGTTAAGGTTATCGAATCTTTTGGTTCGGAAAGCGGAACGCCCAAGGCTCAGATCACTATCACGAGCTCGGGTGTCGTTGAGGAACCTTCGGCGTAAAAGCCAGGGTACATTCTTGTATGCAACTTAGGTCGGCGCATATTAGCTACACGTGTAAAGCGTTCCGATATAATTATTAATTTAATATCATCATTAGCTCTGTGTACATGAAAAAGGGGTCTCTTCCTCTTCGTGTCTTTGCTGTCCGGATCTGGGGGCTCATTGTCCTTCTGGCTGCGCGTCATCGTCATGACCAGAAGGACAGGGCTCATATTCGCATCCTCGTTACTTCTTTTGACCTGGAGGCTGATTTCACACATTTTCGCAGCACACATTCGGGTGTCCTTTCAATCAAGACACCGACTGACTATTTTATGTGCAATTACGAGGTATTTTTTTGACCCGCTGGTTCATTTGACTGGATGTGGCCATACTGGTCTTCGTGACAGGTCGCATTTTATAGAGACCTCTTTTATTCGGTTCCTGACCACCTTGGCAGTGTTATGACATCTTGCAGTCATCCTCAAGGCCTTTGTGTATCTGCAACAGTCCGATAATCTTGCTGCATGACTTGACGTATATAATCGTCTATATATCCATTTACATCGATATCGGAACTCTTTTGTCCCAGAAATGTCTACCTCCTGTGCCCACTATGTCCTCCCTTCCAATCCAGATATTTCAGGAATTGGAGTTCGTTCAGCCATTTATATTCAAAGCTTCATCTGTATCATTTCTGGTATTTCAGCGATGGCAGATGGCGTCGTGACAGATGATGAACTCCCCTTTCTCGAAGCGCAAGCGTTGGCAGCAGATATCCTCGGCTTCGCTATTCTGGTCGCTGGCTTTGCCCAAGCGCTTACATTCGGTTTGACACCCTATCATGCTAGTATTCTGCTGAGCCTGGCTTGGCTCAGCTCCACCACCGTCGCATTTGTCAACTTCGTCAGACTATCATCTCGGAAACCCACATTTCTTAATCTTCAACAGGCGCGTGAAGAGCTGGGTTTGGAGCCATTTGCGCTGTCGGAAAAGGCAGTAAATTTTAATCGTCCAGGTCGGAACCCATTCTTCTGGCTTTTTCCATTCGTCATTTACATGCGTAGCAGGTCTTTTCCTATGGATAAATTTGTTGGTGCAGGGTTGGAATGCGTGGAGACACACAAAGACAAGTTAAGCCTTTCCACGACTACATTTCTTAGTCCGCATGGTTCTAAGAACAAATTTTGTCACCTTTTTTTCTCGACATACAGATGCTAGATACTATTCGCAGCCTGCATTGCGTCTCATTACATTTCATCCTCAGGTCACATATCTCTGGATGCGGGCAATCCTGATGGCGTCACTTTCAATCTGGCTTTGGAGAGATCCGTTGGCATTTGGGAATGGGGTCCCCGACGCAGTCAAGTGTGTTGCGTTCTCAGTTATATTCACGCAACTGCCTCTATCATCAAAAGGACTACGAATTTTGTCACTCGGGTGGGCCTCAGTTTTGACTCTGAGTTGCATCCTCAACTGGATCATGATTATCCCCAATGTAGCAACGGCTACTGGCTATAGCAAATGGGTCACATCTGAAAGGCGTCGACACTCAGATTCAGAGCCTCCGCAGTCTAGAGACGAGGTTGAACCAAGTTCCTCGTCACAACTTGGTTCTGGTCGCCGAATAATCGTCCTGTCGGGAAGGTTTGGATTATTAGCTTATGTCCTTGCGTTTATCATCCAGATCGAGGGGACGGTTAGGGCAAATCGTCATCTCCAAGACTCTGAAGAGGCACATTGGACGTTTGGTCAGACTCTCGCAATCATCATGCTCATTCCTGCCATCCGCGACACCATCAAATATGCCTGGTTTAGTACACTCAAGAAGGCTCGAAGAGTCAAGCAAACGAAGTTATTGGAGGCAGATATAACGAATGGAGAAGTACAGAACTTCATATCGCGCGTTAATCAGGGAGCAGACCCCAATGTCGTGGTTGCCTCAGACAGTAACCAGCAATATGCGACTGCCCTTCAGGCTGCGGCAGCTTCGGGAGAGCTCTTGATAGTAAACCAACTACTTAACCGTAAAGCGGACGTGAATCTTCGCGTCGAAGGTGGGTTCTTCGCATTCAAACCAGTGTGAGTCCACTACTAATAAAGCTGGTGACATCGACTAGATCGCCCATGGGCAACCGCCCTTCAGGCCGCTTCATTCTACGGGCAACTCGAAATCGTCATTTTATTTCTCAAGGCAGGGGCAGACACCAATATAAAAGGTATGACATTTCCAGTCTCGGTACGCTGGTACGCCCATTCGAATTCCTGCTGAATAATTTAATTGTGATGAATAGGGGCAGTGTATGGAACGGCACTTCAAGCAGCGGCTTACTCGGGCGATCTCGAGATCGTTCGTCGCTTGCTGAAGGGGAACGCAAACCCCAAACTCGAAGGTCGGTGCGCCAATTATGTTCGTCTCGGCTCATAAATTTAGACGTTTACTCTCTTATGTCCCGCCAGGTGGAAAATATGGAACAGCCCTGCAAGCGGCGTCGCACCGTGGACACCAGCAAGTGGTGAATCTCCTGCTATCAGACCCAAACAAGGGTGTAAATCCAGATCAAGAAGGTGAGGGGTCTATTGTCGTTACTCAATATTGCTACTTATCGACCTGTCAAATAGCTGGGCAATACGGAACGGCGCTCCAAGCAGCCGCATGCCCACCCGAGCGGCATGCCATATTGGACAAAGCTCGAAACAATACGAGTCTAGGTACGTGGTGATTTTATCTTTACACTACGTACATGAGGATTCTGAAACAATTTAGACACGCGCGGCGAGCTTGAGGCAATCTTCAGTACCCCGTCAAGCACATATGATGTTGCTACTGTCTTATTAAATGGCAAGGCTAGCCCAAACCTTGAAGGTAAGCTTCAACATCCTATTTACCACCTATCTTACACAATAAACTCTCTTGTTAAGGTGGCGAATTTGGCTCAGCACTACAGGCCGCTTGTTACTGTGCTGCCACCGACATTGTCGGGCTTCTCCTTGAGAAAGGAGCAAACCCAAATATTTCAGGTACCTTGGTTTCTTTGCTTATTTTACGGATGGTGTATTAGTTCTGAAATCGTTTCCCTCAGCTGGAAAGCTTGGATCTCCTCTCAGCATATGTCGTCGACGAAGGGAGGAAATGCAGGGCTTTGAGCGATTAGTAAGAGAATATGAAACCATCGAGGCCTTGCTTCTCGGAGGGAGTGAAGAAGCGCAGCCGTCGCGCTAGTCGTTGCCGACATCCCAATTGCTTGGCTCGATTTGGAATAGAATCAGGCGTTGACCGGCTTGATAGCTGCAGTGGAAGGTAGCGTAACGCATTGGAGGGGTATGATTTCGAAGTCATCGCGCTTACCCGCTAAATAGTCGCATGTTGGTCTCCGTACAATTTAAATCTCAGAATGTATGAGACCCGCCCCTGTATTGCTGCGTCACTCGAAATTTATCCAGACAGGTAAAAATGTGTCGCTTAGAAATTATATATATGCCCAAGCCCGTGGACTGTAGTTTCCCGCCACATTTCTTCGTATTGCAAATGTTGGTAGACATGACTGTTGAGTACGACTCGAGCCTCGTTATGTTGTGAGGACGGTTGGCAGTGCTTGGTGCTTCCGGGGAAACCAAAACATCCATTGGTAGGCCAGCCGCAGCATTGGTTGCCAGTGCTGCATACAGCTTCGACCGGGAGGTTTGTGCAAATAACCTGGGGTTCTGTATTAGATTAGAGCTGTATCCATACTAATTTGGACAACCGTCATGTTGTCTTTGGCAAGGTCATCGATGGCATGAACCTCATCAAGGACATCGAAAGGCTCAGATTACCATCACCAGCCCAGGCATCGTCGAAGATTCAGAACCCAGTACACCCGCGTAATGGGACATGTATTTTGAATGCCAGCCAGAGTGGCGGCGGAAAATATAATACTTTTTCTAATTGACATCTCAGTTAAACCGGTAAATATCCGTATCCATAATATTGGGTGGTCGAGGCATAGCTATATATACATTAACTATTCACAGAGGTATAGATCAGTCTCCCTGTTGTCACAAGAATAGTCTCCAATTATTCGTCGACCTGTGGCAAGATGTGATGAGCCAGTTTGCTTGATCGGCTAACAATAGACTCCTTTGGAGCTTGTTCCGATACAGTTGGACCATCCAGGCAAGTTCGTATATATTTTGATCATGAAGATGAGCTTTCGCTACAAGTCTGGGACTAATGGCAGCGGACGAATGCAGCTCAAATGTGCATTTGATTATCCAACAAATCCAACTTGGACATCCCACCTTTAACCTTGGTGTAATATGTTGACGTCGTTGACCCGATGTGTATTGATGTTCGGACTTCAAAGTGGTAACCGTGACTCGTTTTTCGTCATACTGCAAAAGCGAAATTACAGGTTTGGGCACGATGCTCATCCTCTCCTCGGTTTTACTATATCGGAAGATGCGCAAGGAGGTAAATATTACCCTGTAAGCACTCGTTGAAAGAGATTGACTCGTCTCTGAAAAATCATTTGTGATAAAGCATCGGCGCCTGTATTCCATGTCATTGACATTTAGGCGCTCACTTTTCGGTTCCTGCAACCGGTCCTTGAACTGGTTGACCTGTCAAGCGGCCCTCAAGGCATAGGCGTGTATGCAGTGATGCCAAACACCCTAAGCTTTATTAAGTACATAAAGACGTTTTCAAAAATCTACACCACCCTGACACCATTCTTTCCCTCTATGTCAGCTTCTTGCTCTAGCTTCGTCTTGCCCTCTGACCCAGACATCGCTGGAGTTGGAGTGCGATCAGCCATCTATATCCAGAACTTCATATGTGTGCTTTCTGCCATATGCGCGCCGTTAGATGGGGTGATTACGGATGACGAAATAACCTTCATTCGAGCACAAGCAGCCACCCTCAAGATGCTGTCATTCTCCATCCTAATCTCTGCTTTCGTGCAAGTGGCCACGTTTGGGTTGTCCCCGTACCATGCCTTCATTGTCCTGAGCATATCTTGGGTCACTCTTACAGGTACATGTACGTGCCACGTGATCAACCAACAGATGCATGAAAAATCGCCCTCTCCGTCCCCCTGGGTTAACCGCATTCGGGTACGAATGCACTTGGGCGCTCCCAAGACAGCGGAAGAACGATATCCAGTAACCACCAAATCAGCTTGGAAGATGTGGAGAGATGAGTGGAAGCTCGGACTCCATGATAAGAGTTGAGCCCCTATTTTTCTTGACTCTTGCAACAATTCGGCTAACCTTCAATTCTACATGGTTTCTGATACAGAGAGGCAATATGTTTCGGAAGAATTGAAAACGCTACTCCTTCTGGACCCTGCCACCTTGTTATTATTACAGGCACTTCTAATGTGTGCTCTCGGATTGTGGTTCTGGAGAAAACCGGAAACCTTCAATGGCGAGATGGACCCAAATGGAGTCACGTGTGTTTCAATATTTATCTTAGGTCGAAGGGTTCCATTATCTTCAGTGGATTTCCGGCTTTTCTCTTTAGTCCTATACTGCCTCCTCTTAATCAATTGTTCGGTGGGTGCGATTCTAGTTTGTCTGAGTCCCGACAGCGCTGTAGCGGCATTTTATTACCAAAATTGGTCAAGCACCCGGCATAAAGTTGCATCAAAACTTTCCCAGTGGACAAAGATCCACCATCCAGAGCTGTTCCTGTTCCACCTCATAGTAAACTTAGGGCTGATCATACACATCGAAACAACACTCCAAATCAATCGCGTTTTTCAGACCCCCGACGAATCAACTTGGACATTTGGTCAGACCCTTGCGGTACTGGTACTTCTCCCTTCCATTCAAGACGTGATCAAGCGGCTAGTTATTCAACCATATGTCAAACCGCGAGGACGAAGGGAGACGAACCTGCTACAAAACGATATCTCGGTAGGACATGTCGGGGGCTTTGTACAACGCATCAAGAAGGGAGCGGATGTCAATGTCATAATGTCCGTTGGTGCTTCGGAGTACGCAACTGCTCTTCATGCTGCGCCGTGGAAGGGAGAGACAGAGGTCGTGAGCCAACTGCTCATCCGCAATGCAGATGTTAACATTCAAGGCCAAGGTTGGCGTTTCACGGTGATACATAGTATGTCCACTGCTGACTACCATATGCATTATAGGCACCCAATGGGTAACCGCACTCCAGGCTGCGTCATTTGGAGGACATGGCGACATTGTCAACATGCTATTAATGGCAGACGCAGATACCAAGATAGTAGGTATGTATATTCAAATATTAATGCTTCTCCTCCAGAGAGCCATGTTAATTTGAATTATTCTGAAACTTTAGGCGGGATATATGGTACCGCGCTGGGAGCTGCAGCTTCCAAAGGACATCTTGATATCGTGCGCCGGCTGCTGGAGGGCGATGCTGACTGCAACTCGCAAGGTCTGTGAACCGATTCCAACTGTTCCCAAGTAATCGAGCTCATATACGCTTGACGCCTTTTTTGTATCCAGGTGGAAAATATGGGACGGCGCTGCAAGCAGCGTCGCATGGTGGACATTACAAAGTTGTTGAGCTTCTTTTGGACGAGGGAGCCGACACAAATGGAGCAGGCGAGAATACGTTTTAATTTTGTCTATAAAACCGACACTCATATACGCCAATTAGGTGGGCAATATCGAACTGCACTTCAAGCAGCGGCATACCCGCCTGAGCGACGGGCGTTATCAGACAAAGATGGTGACCCTGAGGATCCAGGCAAGTGGTGATCCCCCTTTTGTGCGAGGGCTGAAGTAGATGTTAATGATTTTCAGATACAAAGAGTCAACCGGTACCAGATTCTTCGGCGTCAAGGACCTTTGTCATCGGTCGTGAGGCTAAACCAAATGAGCGACGTGCATCATCAGACAACGGTGAAAACCATGAGCATCCAGGCAAGTGGCGACCCCAATTTTGTGTGAATTATCGAGTACTAAGTAGACCCTATAACCTTTCAGACACAACAAGTGAACCAGTAGCAGAGCCAACAGCGTCAAGCACCTTTGGTGTTGTTAGTCTCTTGTTAGATCACAAGGCTGACCCAAATATCGAAGGTATGAGTCCACATATGATGAAAGAATGGGACCCATACGATTTACTATCTCCTCTAGGCGGAGAGTTTGGGTCAGCGCTCCAGGCTGCTTGTTATTGCGCTGCTACCGATATCGTCAGACTCCTCCTTGAGAAAGAAGCGGATCCCGCAATATCAGGTATCTCATTTATCCTCGTTGATCTTCGTGTGTTGCATTGACTTATAACACCGCTTCTCTTAGTCGGAAAGCTTGGTACTCCTCTCAGTATATGCGGCCGACGAAAGGTGGAGATGGAGGCTTTTGGTGAATTAGTGGCAGAATACGAGGCTATCGAGGTTTTACTTAGCGAAAAGATCACGAAAGGTAAACCGTGGTGATGATTCTGGGCGGCGTTCGGCGACTGCCTTGGGGGTAAGAAATTGACTTACCTACCATCTCCGGCGTAGTTGAGGGACTTTCAGAGTCAAACCAAGAGTATGTTCGTGTATGTGCCTTAGGTCAGCGTATGTTACCACAAATATGTCAGGTTTCCGATGAAATTGATAATTTAATTTAATGGCATTTAACCTTCGAAAAGCTCGAGAGAATACAAGTCTAGGTAAGTACGTGGTGATTCCGTCTTTACTATGACATTAAGTATGCATTGGTTCTAAAACAACTTAGCGTGAGGCAATCGTAGGTCGCCACTGTCGTATTAAACAACAAGACTAACCCAAACCTTGAAGATATGCCTTCGACATCGTCATTTACCACCTAGTTTATTCATTAACTCCCTCAAGATGGCAAATTTGGGGGGCATAACCCATCGGCGGGAGTATGATTTCGAAATCGTCGCACTTACCCACTAGATAGTAGCACGTTGCTCTCCGTACAATTTTAAAATCTCAGCATATTTGAGACCCACAAGTATCGCTACTTCACTTTAAATTCACTCAGAAAGGTACAAATGTGTCGTTTAGAAATTATATATCATGCCCAAGCCCGTGGACTGGTTTCCTGCCGCATTTCTTCGTATCGCAGATGTTGGTAGACGTGACTCCTGAGTACGACTCGAGACTCGTTGAGTTATTAGGCCGGTTGGCAATGTTTAGTGCTTCCGGGGAAACCAAAACATCCATTGGTAGGCCAGCCGCAGCATTGGTTGCCAGTGCTGCATACAGCTCCGAGGGGGAGGCCGGTGCAAATAATCTGGCGTTCTATGGATATCGTATTAGGATAGGGCTGTATCAAAACCATTCGAGTATGGTACTCACTGTCGGCCATGGCTTCGGGCAGTGCGACCGCGTTCACGAGTGAGGCGATCGAAAGCGACAAGCTGAATAGGGTGAAGAGATTGTATTTCATAGTGCTGCTGTTTTTCGAGGTTGTTTGAGTAGACGATTCTGTAGTTCCATGAAGGAAATATTGCTGGCTTTTATACCGTTTCGAGAGTAGGCTTTGGAGAGGTCTTTGAGCCTAGATCAAGATTCGTAACAGGTGCGTCAGGTATGGTTATGCTTCGAAAGCCTATCCATCACCACACGTACCCTTTCGCTTTGGATCCTCATGGTCATCCAGTCACAAGGTTGGAAGTTTCTCAATTTTACGGTGAACGTAGAACAAGCTCACACTCTCACTGCACGCACGCATTTTCCTACCAACCCGTGGGTCTGCGACTTCACACGACCAAATACAAAATACTGGAAATTTGTTCAATCTTTGCACCCACAAAGCAAGTCAATAGGAATGTATGGTGCTCTTGTGCAGTATTTTCTAGAGAACAGGTCCGTGTATGCAGAAAGGGTCACAAAAAGTGAAATGCTGGTGATTGTCGAACGTAGTGTCGCGTCTAAAAATAGATCTCCTTCTCCGCTGTCGGACATTTATAAGTCCTATTGTCATTTGAGTATCCTCCGGAAAGGAGAAATCAAAATCAAGAGTTTGAAGTTTATGCTCCGAAAAATATCAAGACTAAGCATGTGTTGTTTCTCACTATCAGGCAGGTCATGACAGAGTTCCTATGTCAGAGTCATTTATCCGGTTCCTGAGCACATTGGTAACTTGTGTAGATGATCACTTGGGATCATTCTCGACGCACGCACGTTTATTTTTGTACAATATTTTTATCTTACCGAACGACTGCACGTCACCACTTTAACAATACGATGTTGAATGTTATCGATGAGTCTATGAGCGCTAATCTGACCCAGCGCTGCTGATGACTCGTAAATATTTCGATCAGTCTCGTAGAGGGTGCAAGACTCGAGCGTTTATCGCCATCATAGGTCTGAATCCATTCAAAAAAGTACAAAAATGTGGGTTTTCGAAGTATATATTCCTTTACGCGATCTGACTATTGCTCCCCGCCGCATTTCTTCGTATTGTTGAGAAAAGTGACACCTGTACGGCTTAGCTAGCTCAAGGCATCAGGCAGGTTGGCAGTGCCTGATGACGTTGAGTCCAGGAGGCCCAAAGCAGCCATTGATAGGCCAGCCGCAGCATTGATTTCCAGTCTTGCACACCGCACCAAGAGGGAGGAGTGTGCAGATAAGCTGACGCTCTGCCGGTCAAACTGCGTCAGAATTACAAGGGTAACGTTTGTCCAGAATAATGTACTCACTCTCTGCCATGGCATCTGGGAGTGCAGCTGCGCTCACAAGCGATACAACTGCAAGTGAGACGCTGAGGAAGGTGAGAAGGTTGTACTTCATGATGCTGTTGTGCTGTTTGAGTGCTGTTATGTTGTGTTCAAGGAGGTTTGAGTTGACAACTCTGGGGCCTTATAAGGGAAGTATCACTGCCTTTTATACCGTCTCAGACCCATGATTTCAACTTCTTGAGAGGGGTCACCATCCTAAAATAATACCTACAGTGGCACCATGGTGCACAAGTGCCAGTGCATGCAGCGAATTCACCACACGAGAGTGGTTTGAAAGCCTATCCATAACCACCAAACCCTCTAGGCGCACATGTACATTGCCATGCTATTTTGGAAACACCGGCCCGACGCTTTAATGAGGTACTAATAGACAGTAAACGATGGACATACGCTTCCCATACGGACAAAGATGTATTACCCTTGTTCGCTATGTATTTCCTGGTCCCACCAGACGGTCAATCACAAAGGATAGATCATGGTTTCCATATCAATAAACTATTTGAATGTGTATGGTATTTTCACTCGCTTAATTTCAAGAGAGTGCAATGAGTGACCTGAGTGCTTGTCTCTATCCTGTCCAGACTCCAGATTTGTGCTCAGGTTCGTGCCCCCTGAAGTTTGAGGCGATTCTTGAAAAGGAAATGATCCTCGAACATACGATCCCAAAATAAACGTTCTTATGCGACACCGGCGGAGAATTTGAATGACCTGTTGTCATCTAAATAGCCACCAGGAAGGGAAAATCAAAACAGGAGTTCGAAGGTTGTGCTCCGAAGAATCGAAGAATATGCACATGGTCATGCTCCGATAGTCATGCTTTAAAATGCCGGTATGTGTGAAGCCGGACATGACAGAAGTCATACCACAGAGTCAACTGTTTGCTGCGCACTATGAACAGGGGGAGGTTGAACAACGAGACTGTTGTGTCCGGTATTCGTCCATTGAACCTCGAGACAAGTGATGTCGTAGTAAAATGGACCATTTCTCTGCCAATCTTCTCAGTCGCAACCCCCTGACTATGGTACCTGTTGAGTAGATGTCAAACTGTTAGGTGAATATCTCCCTGGAGATTACTGTCATTCATGAATCATGCCCGTGCTCGAACAAGCTGAGAAACACCTTCGCGACGTGAGCATGTGTCTTCGTTCCTGAACCTCGAGCAAATTTAGATTATCTGCACTGTACCTTGAAATACGAGAGCCTGCGGTACAATCGCTGGAACAAAAATGACACGCACAGCGGCCCGAGTCCCTCTGAGTCAAATCCAATGACCTCCTGCTTACGCCCCCTAGCGTCGGGAGATGATATTTTATTATGAAGAGGGACTAGCTATGTGTACATGAACAAGGTGATAACAAATAGATCAAGGCTTATTGGTTGAACGTCGCCTATCTCTAAAATGCTGTTTTACCCAGTTGAAGAAACGCATGATTCGCCCACCACGAGGGGTAGTTCTGAAGGTTCTGGAAGAAGTTTGAGATTTGACACCGGCCGTAGTGCCTGCGTCAGAACCAAGCAGTTGGTCATTACCAAACGCCGATGGCTCGCCATCAGGTGGTATCATTGACATCTGCTGCCGGGGTGAGGACAGAAAGATGGTCTCCGATTCGATGCCAGTAGTCGAGCGAGGAGGATCCGCGAGACCCACAGATAAAGTAGCTTCGTTGGATGGCTGAGGTGAGGTATTTGAGCGATTGGCTTCTTGGTTAGTCAGACTGGTCTCGTTTGGACTCCCTGACTTATCGTCGTTCTCCGATAGCGCACAGGGAGAAAGGTTAAACTCCAGTAGCTCTTGCTGAAACATTCTCAGCTGACTCTGAGCCTCGATCTTGCTTTTTTGAAAAAACTCCAGTAGGTCAGCGTTCTCCCTTGTGGACTTGTCGGCTAGGTCTCCTTCAATGGACTGCAGCCTCAGCTTGAGCCCCACTATTCGTTCAACCAGATTTTCGTATGCGGCTATACCCAGCGGCGTGCTGTGGATATCCTGGTTGTTTGCTTCCATTGCCTCAAACCCAAATTTCTCGCCCCGGTAGCCACTCACCCAGGCATCAAGAAGCTCGAGCGTTGATTCTTGTTTATTCTCGAATTTTACCAATTTTGCGCCTTGTTTGACGAATTCCTGTGCGTCATCAGTATTCAGAGAAACCCATCCAATATAGTAACGATGAGACACACCTCCCAAAATCCACTTTGCAGCTGATCGAATCGCTCCTGCGCTTTTTCACGTTGATCCTCGCGCCACACCTGGTCCCACATAGTGGTGACAATCGTGATTCGTTTCGCACTTTTCTCGCCTGTGAGCGCCTTGAATAGATCGAGATTCCGTCCTTTGCTCCCCGACATTCTTGTATCCGTGATACGATCAAGGAAAAGAATGCGGTTGTAGAGACCGATATTGCTATATTATCGTGAATGCATTCAAAAATCAACGGCTTTAAGCTTTATGTCTAATACGCACTTGTCTTGCGTAAATTTAAGGATCATTTTGATGACCTTCATTTCTGATATTTTGGGGTCTGAGAACCCTGGCGTGTCGATAATGTACATCGGTACATATGTGGTGCGTTGAAGGTCTCTTTCGACGTTGACGAGCTTGTATCCAACCACGGTTTGGGTAACACTTTCCAGCTGATTCTTCGAGATTCCGAGCGATTTGTCAGTCGAGAATGTTTCGATGAACTGTCAGAGAGGAAACGGCGAAAAAGATGGTCAGAATTACATTTATCAACTGAAGGTCCTACGAATTCCGAAACATACGCTACTCTTCCCAACGCCTGTCTGGCCGACAATTCTATTTTCAGTTATAGGGTCATCAATCTCTGGTGAGTCAAAGTTCAAAGTGAACAAAACCTACAAAATGGTATATTTACTTTCTTCCTGGATGGTATCCACCCGTTCTACAGAAACTGGGCCAGTAGTTCTGATTTTCGTCAGCTGCTTCATTGGTCAAGTCGGCAAGGGGACGGTGTATGGCGTTGCTCAAACGTTGCAAGGCGTTTTTTGGATGGCTTCATGCACTGCCACAATGATGTGAGAACGAATCATTGATGCATTGATGGCTGTGTTCCGCAACCTGCGAAACACTTGGCTAACAACCAACTAACCCCCCATCGATGAGTACTTGAAAATCGTCAGTCCAACATGTGCACTGTGGCGCATATATGACTGTAGATTGCATGCTGAGAGTTTGGTGCTTTATAAGTACCAGCTGACCCTTGACCAAACTGACCAGGGTAAAAATTCAATTACATTTCCCCATATTTTCAGCTCGGTGCCATAGGTTCTCGCTGCTGATATACTATTTTAAAATGGAAGGCTAGCAAGCGATACGGAAGGTATAGATATATAAGTGGACACATGCCGCAGCATTAGCGTCACAGACGAAGACGGAAGACTCTCACCCGACAGCATCGCGAAGGTTAGACTTTACTCAACACCTCCTTTTTTTATGCATATTCACGAGAGTGTTCAGTCATATCTCTACGTTGTCAACCAGGATAGGTCATCTTGGACCTGGGAAATCGATCGTAAGTCGAAACCTCACTGACATAATTCATCCGCCAATATTGATGTACACACCTTCAAAGTTCGCCCCGCACATCAGGAGTGGAATGAATATACCAAGTAATCAGACCAGACACCCTACACCGAGTTGCACTTGTCTTGGTCACAACCCTAGAAAACTAGAAAAAACCATGTTTTCATTGTGAAGGTGTGGTTTTATTGAGTAAAGGTGCATGTCCAAGTTCTGGTTATTACACGCCTAAGCTACAGGAAGCAAGTGATATAGTGCACGGGTGCACGTCAGACAATGTAGGCGGAGTCAACCCAACTGGCATAGTCGCTACCAACGGCACTACCGATGTTGTAGTTGTTAGCATCGCTTGCAGAGAGAATGCGCGCGAAGCCGGGTCTGGAAGCGCCACTGGCACCGCTTCCACTGGTGTTATACTCTGCGTAGTACACGTTGCTGGTGTCGTCACCCTCGCGCCAGGGTGCCCAAAGAGCCTTGTTCATTGGCGCAGTGATAACAGTGTTCTTGAAGATGACCCTATAATGCGAAGTGAAGGGGTTAACCAAAAATTGGATACCAGTATAGAAAAACCAACACTCACTTCGCGTATGCTACATAACATGAAGAAAATGATTAAAAGAGCATTGAATAAAGGAACAAGAAGGGACGCACGACGCCACGGGCGACCAAGATAAATTTTTCCTTTGGCACTAGAAGCCGTACCTGAGGCAAGGACGATGGTGTTCTGATTGAAGACATCTACGAGAGACTAGCGTCAAATACGCTATCAACCCCCCACGTCGCAGTAAAGCACTTACAACTAGTTCCATCATTGGAGCTGCGACCACTAGCCGTGACCCAACCTGCGCCGTTTACCGAGATAGTGTTGCCACCAAAGTAGGCTGCACCACCCCCGAAGATAAAGTCGGTCGCACCCTGGAGTCAGAGCATGAGAATGGTGGTATAACAAATGTAAGAACGTGATAAATACTTGAATGAATCCCTTGAGGAAGACCTGTGTTCCCTGGTTCACGAGAACGGTGTCCTGATACCCATAGAATCCGCAGGCGTAGAAGCCGACTTTCTTTCCGTATTGGCTGATGGCGATAGCTTGACCTCCTTGGCCATAGGTGTTCTTTACATTGATGTTGTAGAGCTTGAAGTTGTCTTTGTGCACCCTCAGAGTACCACTGGCGTCGTTAGACCCAGCCTGACTAGCAGGAACGCCAGCTTGGATGGTAACTTGGTTTACGGAATATGACATGGTATCTGTTGTATAGCCATAAATCTGCAGGCAAAAAATTTAGAACCAGCCCATGAAATGAAGCAACGCGACCATACCGTCAAAGGTCCTGAGCGAGTAATGTAGACCTGCTCATTGTATGTGCCAGGATAAATGAAGATCGTTCGTGAAGAACTGTCATTTGGTAGCGACGCAACGGCCGAGGCAACATTTTTATATTCGCCAGCGGTCGTTGTTCCTGCCCGAACAACAACAGATCCAGCGGGAGGCGATGTCCGAGAAGCCGCTAAGACAATTGCCCAAAGAGAGGCACCGATGACCAGGAGAAAGTGAAGAGCCATGAAACGAGTTGCATTCTGAAAGCCTACAAACCCCAGCTTTTAAGCCAGGCATATATCTGCCAGACCACCCCGGAATTTTCATGGCTGAAGTGACAGAGAATATTATTGCACCCGTATTGCTTTTATTCACGAGAACAAGTCAGTGGTCGCATCCGACAGCTCTGGTGCTGGCCGGGCCGCTATATTTCAAGTACAACTTCTTTGGTACAACATGTAGAGAAGCAATCAGAAGTGTATTCTCCATGATGGGCTTCCAAAGTCCAGCAGGTGTTTAGATCATGCGAGGTAGTTATAGATCGAATCCAGAAATAAAGCAGATGACGAGTACGAGGATCCAGCTTATTGGAGTTTTCAAAGCCAGCAGCAAGTAAGATTCATTCTGAGGAAGTAATAGCTGATGTCAGGTCAATGAAATAATCCCTGGTGTCCAAGTGCGGCTATCTAGTGAAGTTCAGAATTCGTTGGTTTGTATTTGCAAACGTCGTGTGTCAAATTGAGGGTTAACGTCGAGCTTCAATGTGGGCTTGGGTCGGAAGTTGAATCGGAGTTCAACATTCCGATTTCACGTGCAGTGGTAAACAGCCGCGTCGCGACGCGTCTGCCCCTGATTCTGATGCTGACCACAAGGTAAAGTGCCAACCAGCTCCCGCAGAACATGCGCTAAGATTACCGGGTGCTTTTAAAAGATTGAAGTCTATGTAAGTGTTGACCGGGCCGCCACTAAAGAGTCGCCTATTTAGCGAGATTTACCCTCTCCTGCAACGCCTTCATAAAGTCTCCTCCAAGAACCTTCCCAAGGATACCCTGCTCCCCAACAGGTGTACCAGCCAGTCGCTCACTCTCCAACCTTTGCAACTCCTGGTATGCTTCTTTAAAGGATGCGACAACATGTTTGATTCCATAAGCTTTGTTCCCGAGATCAATGCTCGAATCAGCAGGGTCTATGAGAGAAAGCAGAAACGGTTGCTTCTGGTTTCGAGATTTCCTGCCATATCGTTGAAGGGGTCTGATAATAATTCTAGTCTTTTCATACTCAAATTCTTCGCCGTAGAACTTGAGAAATGCCTTGAGAATTTCCCCGTAGTTTGGATCAGATTGACGCATGTTCTCCTGATGTGCTTCCTTCTGATCAGGTCCAACGTTCGACGGTTCAGTCGCAAGTGACTCCCCAGTACTGCTTGATGTTTTTTGACTGAGCTTACGAAGCTCCAGCTTCACCCACGATACCACCAGCCAGACCACCACGTAGGAATTGATTCCACCCGTGTAAGTAGTACCGCAGCGACGAATGGCGAGGAACGTCTTCACGACCACAACTAACATCTTGATGATCGGCTCATGCCCTAAATGAGGGTCACGTTTTAGCGAGTCGACGACGACCCGCGTCGAGGCTTCACTATGGAATGGCTCTGCGGTCAGATCGATAGTGAGTCCTGTCTTGTCGTCCACAATTGACAAGAGAGGGACTGATGCCATCAGAACGTCCCTTATTCTCTTGTGAAACTGTGGTGGAGGCATAGTCATGAGATAGCGCTGGATTTGACCCAATGCATCCCTCTGAGTGGCATGTTGACGCCGAGTGACAAACATGTCGATGTCTGAGGTGGCCACGAAGAGCCCTGTTACATACGACCCATAGGGCTCTGGTGATGATACAGGCAGTTTGGACGACTCCAAGAGCTGGGTGAAGCGAGCCAGGAGGTCTTCTCGTACCTCGAGTTCCCGCTTATTTGGTGTCATATACTCCATGAACGCGATAATCTCGTCATGCAATCTAGTATATTCGGACATGTCAGGGCGAAGACACGAACGACCAACGATGCATCGGTACGCACGACAGATTATCAGCAACCTTTCTCCGTCGGCTAATGTTTCCCATTCCGTCGTTCGTCACGGATGCAAGGTCATAATAATAGAGCCAGGGTATAACGAGCGGTAATACAGAATTGTCCGGAAGGTAATATTCATTGCATGGCTCGATGGGTAAACCTTCGTAGTCCTGCCAGGTGAAGACTCTTGTCGGTGAGCCACTGGTTATGTTGGCCTTAAGGATGTCACCCCGGCTGTAGGACTGCATCATACTATGGAAGCGATTGCAATATGATGACCCAGATAAAGGAGGAGGGGAGCAAGGTACGAACGTGCATTGGTCAACATTCTTGGGCGCTTATCAATATGTTGCGTACCCATCGTCGCGTTCCTATTGGCTCGTATTTATAGAAGCACAGACATACAACGTTAGAGATACGAAGGTCACAAATCTGTAAAGAGGAGTTTCGTGGTCGAAATAAATTGAAAAAACGCTAGCGACTGTAATTCAACGTTACTGCATTGAAATGATTGAATAGAATAACCAGACGCAGAGCATTCGATTAGAAGGTAATGTATAAAAATAATGCGCCCATCAAGAACCTTCCCAATCGGTCTGGCTACTTTCTTATGCTAATGGGTGTCATGTCGTGCACCGGTGACGGGTTGGGAGTGTGGCGCAGACCGAAGAGAAGTCACAGCTACTACAGAAGGAGATGTGAAGGTCCAGATGAGATCGAATGTGGTCTGTAAGCATCAATGCGAACACCCCATTAGATTCACATACTCGAAATACGAACACAAGACCTACTCACTGGCTAGGTTGTGCTTCACCGTAAAGGTGCTGTTGCACCACAGACAACAATATAGCCTATCGTAGTCCTCATTCTTCTTCTTGTCTTTGGCTTTTTCTGGTCTATGTGACAGTGGCGAACTTTGACAATTAATGATCCAAGCTTTGACGTCGAGGTCGAGAGTAGCAATATAGTTGTCTAACTTTGCGCGATGTATACCGACGTCATTTGCGACCACTGTACGAAAGTCACATCGCGAGGCGTACGCCTCGCTCATGATCTTCGTAATGTCCTTCGCCGCATTGACATACCGAGTGTCAAGCGCTTGTGTCCGTCTCTTTGCCTGCCTGATTTTCGCATAATTCATTCCGAAGCCTAGAGAGGAATGAGATGGGAACTGAACAGGCGCTTGGCGGATCACAGGAGTTGAACCCATGCCTTCGGGCCATGTCTCAGTTCCATACCCATTATGAGGATAGGCTGGATTGGTAGGTACAAGTTGGTTATAACCTTGCGGAACAACAAACGGTGTGTGAGGATTCGAAACAACGTAGGGATCCATACTCCAGCCCCATTCGGAGGAGGGATCGATATGTTCTATAAAATATGCATGAGCAAAACAATGTGGCTCGACTCAGCCTTCGAAGGACGTACGCATATTATGAGAGATATGACCAACGGTCTGTGTTTGATATGAGGTGGAGGGAAGGTGTGGCGCTTCAGTTGTAGTAATGCAGTTCAGTGGTCCTGGTATATAAAAACTGAGCGGAGGTGATATAAAACAAAACATGCGGCCCTGAGCCACAGTACAACCCGATATGGGCAACGGCATTCAAAGCTTGGGAGAATGTGGATGAGTCAAGGTAAGTCAGCACACAATTCCCGCTCAACCGGTGTGTGATTCTATGTTTTCTGTCTCAAGTAAGTACGGCAGTACGACAGAATACCCAAGCGTGGTGTTTGAAGGCAGTTGCCCACATCATGATATCCCATAGTAGTGACTATCTCCGATTTATTTGTTTGTTGAACAACTTGGATGTCATTTCATTAGCAACACGCAATTACGGGGCACACAGTGCTCTGTGAATGGCTGAATGTAGTGCATCAGGTTATCCTACCGGATGTTCACGTTTTAGATAGTACTTGACGCGGTCACTCCGGGGTGGCACTGGCAGTGTAACCGGTTTCGATTCCGGCGACTGGTGGGATTCATCCTCGTACACTGCAATCCGATTCAATGGAATAACTGATAAAATGTTCTCCTAATAGGATGCCGACGGTTGGCTAGTGGGTTGAGAAAGCTTTCCCAACTCCGGGATGCTTTGAGAGAAGATATGTGAGTTGGCGTCGTTACAGCGGTTAGGGTAACTTGCAGTGCATACATCAACGCAGATGGGCCTACAAACGACGCATCTCCATCACCGAGCATTTGAATTGCTGATATTTACTTAGTATGGCCATCGAGCAGTTCTTCGCTGTTTGTGTTAGACCCTCTGTACCTCGTCTCCCTCTCTATAGAGTCTATACCTCGTCTCTTTATCTAGAAGTGCTCTTTCCTCATAGTATCGCCCCTTTGTTTGTTGTCTTCTCATTTATCTGTTGAGGGTAGGTAAATAGTCCAATATGCCAGACTTTTACCTACCCTCAACATTATCACCCTTCTATCATCTAGATCAGACTTCTTTTAGCTCAGTATTTATACCTTCACTATTTTCATTTACACCTCAGTCGTTTTCTCCCTTATCGACTGAGGTATGCCGTTTCTTTTTCTCTCTTGACTTTTGGACTTGTATTGACTTTCCTACCTACGTACAGTCTGATTGTCCATCTCATAGGTGCCTGACAGTTTGAAACGTACGTTTTGGGAGAGCATCGAGAGTCCGGGATCATGAACAAGCACACAACGTCCGCCACTGACATAAGCGGCTGTAATTTTAAGTGTCCAAGAGTCAAGATGGGTTTCTGGGATGCATGCCTTGCTTTCGCCATATCCGAGCACCCATACACATGCCAGAACAGGGGTGGTTGTTGAGCACATCATGTTGATTAACACAGCTCCAACTCGACATTGACGGTAACAAAGTCGAAACCTGACGCAGAACCTAGAATCTTCATTCCACTCCACGAAAAGACTAGCGGAAATGAAAACAATTTCAGCGTTCAAGTTTCAACCTATCCATCCAATACCTAAGAAAGTCGCCTCCAAGAACCTTTCCCAGAATGCCATGATCACCAACGGTACCACCCGTTATCCTCTGGTTTTCAAATGACTGCAAACCCACAGACGCCTCTTTGAACGACTCAGCAACGTGCTTAATCGCGTACGCTTTTCCCCCCATGTTGGTTATTGCGTCAGCAGGGTCCACAATGTCGAGTAAATATGGCTGAGAGATTGAATACTTGGCGGCGTATCTGGGTTCCGGAGAAATAATGATTCGTTGTTCAGTGTAGTCGAATTCTTGTCCGTAGAATTTGAAAAAGGCAATAAGGATGGTACCATAATCAGTGGAAGCTTTGCTCTGCTGAGTGGCAGTTGTTAATTCGTTGTACAATCGGACGTTCGAAAGTGCAGTGCTGAGTGAGTCAATATCCGAGCTGCTCGTCCCTCTTGGCTTGCTCCGCAATTTGGGGAGTTCGAGCTTCACCCATGCCACCACCATCCAGACGAGAACGTAGGAGTTTATCCCACCCGTATATGTTGTACCGCATCGTCGTATGGTTAGGAACGTCTTCACCACCATAACCAACATCCGAATGATGGCCTCGTCTCCCCTACCAGCGTCGCGCTCCAGCCACTGAGTCACTGCTTTCGTCGCAGCCTTGCTATGATTGACCTGAGTAGATAAATCTATGGCTATCCCTGTTTTTGCGTCTGTGATTGTGATGAGAGGGACGGATGCTCGCAAAACGTCTCTGATCTCCTTGTGGAACTGAGGAGCAGGCATGAGGATAAGCTTGTGGTAAATGCGCCTCAACACGTCTGTTGGGGAGGTATACAAGCGGGGGGTGATGACCATGTCAATGTCGGATGTTGGAAGGAAGAGGCCAGTGACATACGAGCCGACAGGCTCTGGGGCGGATGCATCAATGTTGAATGATGCAAGAAGTTTGGTGAAGCGGTTGACGAGGTCCTGACGAATTTCTAGTTCGCGTTGGGTGGGTTTCATGTATTTCATGAAAGCGAGAATTTCATCGTGCAAACTATGAATCCACAAAGCAGAAGGTTTGATTAGGCAAATTATCTGGGTTTAATCTTAGCAATGGTAAGGATGCAAACGTACGACATGATACTAGAAACCTTCTTCTCCCTCTTCAAAAACTTTTTGTCGCCTTCGCTAACAATACTGTACTGATAAAGCCAAGGTAGAACTAGGGATTGTGACCCTTTACGCAGGTAATAGTCGTT
Organism: Panaeolus papilionaceus; assembly: GCA_015501605.1. Lineage (NCBI taxonomy): Eukaryota > Fungi > Basidiomycota > Agaricomycetes > Agaricales > Panaeolus > Panaeolus papilionaceus. The sequence continues at coordinate 178,589 of JADNRZ010000038.1, read as the reverse complement.
GCAAGGTGGTATAGCTAAGCCTGTGTAGTCCGTCCAACTTTTGCTTCTCGTTGGTTGACCCGCCATCAGATTGGTTTTGAGCGTTTCACCGTTGCCGTAGCTCGAAGAGTACACATATCGAGAGCGGAACATCTTGAGAGGTGCGACTCTCGCTGGCGTGAAGAGCGTGTTGAGTGCCAGATACAAGAAAGCAGAGACTGGGGTATGTAGCGGAGGAATCAGCGGTTTGGCGTCTATCATAAGAAGTTCACACATCGCATCGTGACTGCCTCATTGTTAGTGGCTGCACTGCACGAGAAGATTATTGAAATGGAATATTTTAAAATAGTCCTGGGAAGTCAAATCGAACGGCAGCTAGTGGTTTTATATACTGGCAGTGTTCGTAGGATATCAAGTCAAGGTGCCACAGATTGAGATGTTAGCCCAGGAGTGCGACGAAATTTATCAAATAGCGGCATGAAAAGGTTCAAAGCAACTTTCGAACTCGGCTCTGATGCAACTCGCGCTGGAAATGATTAGGGCAGGTCCAAGTGATGCAGGGTTGGTGCACCGTCCAATAATTATCAACGCTCGGCAGTCAGAATCATCGCCCTGGCGCATATGGAGTCGGAAAAAAACTTTATAATAATTTTGTATGGTACATGGAAATAATTTAGCTATATAGTAGGGCACGACAATGAGCTCTACGTACACACGAAGTGAGCAGACAACATCTATACCATCGACAAAAAATAAGGAATAATCTATGTACAGTATATAAACGATGATGATTTCGACTTTTGTTTGGTTGGGAATTGATTCTTTATACCGGGTATACAGAGCCATATTCAAAGCAGGGGCAAATGCAAGAAAACGGGGAAATATGTGACAATGAAAAAGCCGAGTGAAAATGCGAGCGACAGGAATGAGAATGCAAATGGTTCCAATGAAAAATACCAACAAAAATCATCCAGGATGAAATAAAAACCACAGAAGGACAAAAAGGGAGGACAACCTCAGTCCTCATCTTGCTCCTCACTGAGCATCTTCGCCAACGCATCATTGCCCTCCTCAGTGGGCGCATTGAATACCGCAAACGCAGCCTTCTTACCACCACCAATCGCCGTATGATCAACCGGCCCAGCCTCAGCGCCAGACCCAGAAACATGCATAGCAGATCCCTTATTCGCATTCGTCGACGTCCATCCTTCCGTACGCTCTTCAAACACCTCCTTACTCCTATCCAACAACGCATCCAAATCTGCATCGCTCAAAATGGCCTGCTTCCCCTCCTTGGTATCCGGGACGACCTCGATCTTCTCTCCCTCCAGGCGCAAAAGCGATGCAGCCATCTCAGCGATTGTCTCGCGTTTGGCTGTTATGGGTCCTGCAGGCATTTTGAATTTGCCTTTGGCGATGACGAGTGCTTCGAGTTTGCGTTTCTCTGTAGCGCGTTGCATGATCTTGGTTTCGATGGTGTGGGCGCTGACAAGACGGAAAATGAGGACGGGTTTTGTTTGGCCGATACGATGTGCTCGGTCTTGAGCTTGGGCGTCCATTTGGGGGTTCTACAGAGACAAAAAAAGCTATGAGTCAAAGAAAGCAAACTGTGGACATATAACATACCCAGTCCTGGTCATAGAAGATGACGGTATCTGCTGCGACGAGGTTGATACCCAGACCACCAGCTCGTGTGCTGAGCAGGAACAGACAGGGTCCATTCTTGCCACCATTCTGGAATCTGTGCATCTCCTCACGACGCTCAAAGGGTCCAGATTTTCCATCAATGCGACAAATGGACCAGCCCATATGATCGACTGCCCAGTCCTGTATGAACAAGACGTGTTAAACTAATAAAATATTGACGCAGAACACAACACTGACCTCGATAATATCAAGCATCGTTGTAAACTGGCTGAAGAGAAGCACCTTGTGCCCACGCTTGAACAATTCTCGCAACAGCCTGTCCAAAACCATCATCTTTCCAGATGCATTCACCAGCTCTTCACCAAGGACTGGTTCCCGAGTCTTGGGATCATTAGGCCAGTCGAACAAGAAAGGATGAGAACAGATTTTGCGCAGCTGCATCACAACGTTCTGGAGCTTCATGTTGTTGACTTTCTTGACTATGAGAGAGTAACAGATCGGGTCAACGAAATGAACAAAGATTAAAGGATGAGAACCTACCCTTGTTGCGATATTGAACCTCTTCTGCGTGTCGTCTCTGTTCCTCGTCCTCCTCTTCTCTCGTCCTTTGAACCTTCCTACCGCGATGGTCGACTTCTCCACGTTCAACCATACCGAAGAATTCATCATCATCGCCATCAAGGTCGTAATTCTTGGCTGCAGCACACCGACGAGATGGACGACGCTTTTGCTTATCATCTTCCTCGTCCTCCTCCTCGTCTTCTTCCTTAACCTTGGATGCCTCGGCTTTCTCAGCATCTCGTGTTGCCTGAGACGCAGTTCCACCTCCAATAAGCCATTCACGCAAACCGCGATTGACGATAACGTCGTACGTTTCGCGCTGACGTTGGCTGAGGGGAGCATACAGGACGTATTCCTTCTTTGGGGGCATGTTCAATTCAACATCCGCTTTGAGACGACGCAGGAGGAAAGGTTTGAGGATGGAGTGGAGGGACGAGATAATTTGCTGTGATTGATCGGTGGGTAGTGAAGATTGGAGTTCGGGAAGGTTGAACCTGCAAAACCATGAGATAAATGAAAACGACGAATGAAAATGATTTTACCATTGCTGGAACGAGTCGATATCGTCGAAGATATCGGGGAGGATGAAGTTCAGAAGCGACCAGAGCTCAGCGAGATTATTCTGTAGGCAGGGATCAGCGAATTGACCGAAAAGGATTTGGAGGATAACATACATGAAGCGGTGTTCCAGTCAGAATCATTCGTCCAGCACTAGTGAACTTCTTGATTTCCTGCATCAACTTGCAGTCCATGTTCTTCAGACGATGTCCCTCGTCGACAACAATGTAACCCCAGTCGTAGCGGGCCAAGTGGGTACGGTCCTTGATGATCATGTCATACGTCGTCAACACAATGGGGAACGACTCTTCAGTCGCTTCTTCCCCCATAATTGGGTTTTCAACAGTAACTTTCGGTGGTCGGCCTCTTCCACTACTTTTTCGACCAACGCTTTTTTTACCCTTTGCAGGCTGTGAAGGCATCGGCTGTCTTTTGCTCCCAGGAGGAGCCATGACAGTTCTACGAAGCTCAGCTCGTTCCGTTGGCGTGCCATGGTAAATGACAACGGAAATCTACAACGAAGTTAGAAAACGTGTAACAATGCGTCGCAAAATAACAAACCGTTGGAGCAAATTTGGCGTACTCATCCGCCCAATTGTGAAGCACACTCAAGGGACAGACAATCAAGAATGGACGCTTGTTGTCGTTCTCCCTCAGATACGCGCTGAAAGCAATCGTTTGTAGGGTCTAAAAATCAACCTGTCAGATAGCAGCCAAATGGCAGTTTGAAGGGTGTCTGACCTTTCCAAGACCCATTTCGTCCGCTATAAATTGGAGACGCTGTCAGCGTCACGTCAAGCTAAACGACACACAAACGCACCTAGAATCCCAGAAATGCCATTTTTGTCAAGAGAAACCATCCATTGAAGGCCCTCCAGTTGGTATGGTTTGAGCTTCGCTCCAGTAATAAGCTTAGGCTGTCCGAAAACCGCATCGTCAGACGTAGCGTCGGGTTCAGTTGCGCCAACAGCTTCTCCTCGGAGTCCTCTCTTCTTTTTGTTCGGAGAGCCTTGGGTATTTCTGGCGGGCCTTTTTTTACCCGTTTGCTCTTGCTGGTCCTGTGCCATTAGCTTGGCCTGCTTTGTTTTCTCTTCCTCCATACGCTCCCGTAGAACATTAGAGTATACAGCAGAGCGTTTTAAAAGGAACTGTAGTCGTGATAGACGAGTCGTCGTTTCCTGTAAAATTATTGGTACTGCTGTTTCATAAACAATACTGACAACGAACGTACTTGGTCTGGTTGTACTTGCTCGTCGTTAGCAGCGGTCTCATGGTCTTCCTTGGACTAGAATAAAATCATTCAGAAACCTTTTTTCAAATAAAAAAACCAACGGAGAATTACCGGGTGATTGTCCTCAGCGTCGCTCGTTGCACAGCTGGTGTACTCTGACAAATTGGGCGGTGTCGATGCTGGTGTACTTTCAAGGATATGAGGCGATGAACGACCGCTGGTCGTCGTTAGGTTATCTATTACGGAAGGAGCGGGGGAGGAGGCGGAAGAGGACATGGTGGTTGTGGCCAAAGCTGTAAAGCTAGACTAGAGCAATCAACAGATTTCGACGCGACACAATGACATGACACGCGTATAAGCTAACCCTAAACATCATTTGTCACGTTCTCATGTCAACCAACTCACCTTGCCGCTTCCCACGGTATCATTTGCCGCTCAGATATCTGGAGGTTTGGGCAATGGGAGTGGCATATTGATTGCAAAGACAGGAGGGTTCTACGTGATTTGTATATTTCTCTCATGAATCCTGTCAGAATCACCCGATTTATCGGAAATTGTTATGGGCAAGGGATTCCAGCCTCTCTGGCCAAGGGGTGTGCGTTCATCTCCACAGGGTAGGTCGAGCTTTTATCTCTTTATGAAGCGTTGTAAGATGTGTGACTCGATCTATTTGTAGTACCACTCCATAAAATATAATTGAACAGATATTCGAAATTGTCGGTCAGATCCTGTCAGAAACGATCAAACAGGATCAATCCCACAAGTACCCGAGGCCATTAAAGTTCATCGAATGTAGAGTATAAATAACACGGTCGAGCCTACATCGAGTTTGATGCAGGTCCAAATCACCCTGGAATTTGAAGGGCGATGTTGTTGTCAGTTGTTATGAGGATAACGAAACACACAGCCTCCATCACACGGAGACAACCTATATAAACCTGAATTTCCCTTTGAGAGTTTCCCCAGTTCACCACCAGGCAGGCCTGTTCGAACCACTTCCATCGTAACCCACCCAGCTTTTTTATTTTCAAAACTTTCTCAACCTTCAGTCACGATCTCATTCGCATAACGAGTCCAATCGTTCATAACACTCGCTCGCGTTTATACGACTTCCACGTTCATATTCACTCGTTCGACAACTTTTATCACTTTGCGATCGATTTCAAAAACAAACCTTTTTTTAACAACCTACCACCTTATCAATAATGTACTACGCCGCATCAGCTGGTAGTGTCCACTCAGTCATCGCGCCCGCCACTCCCATGACGGCCGTCCCTATGTCGCGCCCAGCGACCTACTACCAAGCACCGATGAGCGCTGTCCTCCCAGGACAAGCTTACTACCCATCGAGCCACGTCAGCTACGGGACATATCCCCACTCTGCGGGTGTCGTTTATCAGCAACAACAAGTCGCCTACGCACAACCGGCTATGATGGCGCAACCGATGATGATGCAACAACCCTATGCTGTACCCACGCTCGTTTTGCCAGCACACAAGAGGAGGAGGAGCCACAGATCAAGGGGCTTCCTTGGATATCTCTAAATACCCTGGGATGGATGGATAAAGAGGAGTTTAGGATTATGTTTTATTGGGGGGTTTATCTATGATAGTTCTGTAGTTTAGCTGGTGTTATGGATGGAAGTGGTCGGCGGAGGGCAGTGCTTCCGTTCGGTCATTGAAAAATGGCAAAAAAAACTTGTCAAAAATTCTATCTAAGCTGCAAGGTGGCTATAAAGATTTCGTGTCTCCGAGATAGCGCTGGACATGAGCTCTAATGAAAATGCAACGCGTCGGGGGGACGGTGCTGAATGGCACATCTTGAGCTCCTCATTCGGTAGATGCCGACATAATCACATGACCAACCCACCACCTCAAAACCAAAAATTCTCTTCAACGCCTTTTCTCCTCAACATCGACGCAGTAACCGTACTGCACTTTCCAGCCGTCTTTCTTCCGGTTTCGAAAGTAACGGAGCGATGTTAGAAGAATTGCTGAAGGTTGCGCTTCAGTGGTCTTGTCGTGATGCTGAGTTGGGTCCGCATGGATTCAACGTTATTCTGGATTCAAGCTTTTTGAGGAAAAGAGGCAGTCATCGCGGTATTACACCTTCATTCTCGATATTCACTTGATTTGTAGGGATTTATAGGTATACATTATACAATATACTGTTCATTTATGATAAATTTACAATGTCATGGGTGAATAGTGTCCTATGATAACTAATACAGATGAAGTGTTCTAATAGTCCGCTTGTGTGCTACAGATTAGACTCCATAAATTGTCCAGAAAATGGTCGTGTCCGTCAGTAATCTGAAACGTCCATGGTATACCAAAGCCTACAACAAAATCAAAACAAAAAACCTACTCGTGTTGTGCCGTCCCAGAGGACTCAATCCACCAACCATTCGACCTGCTAAACTCCCTGGTAGGAGCACAGAGCGTCTCAACCTTCTCATCCAAATACTTCATCAACTGCTCAATCGTCCCACCCTTCATCTTCAGCACCTGCTCAGGTAGTGTACTAGTAGCGCCCGTAAACTTCACCTTGCGCAGATCGGGGAACAGTACCTTGAGCCATTGACAAAACAATTGAGGTTTGTCGTTGGGATAATTGTTGTCAAAATGATACATCACCAGTTCCAATATACCTTGAAAACAGGGCGGAGGCGAGACGCTATCCTGGATGAACATTTCCCTGTACTCAAGGTACGATGCTATACCCGTGTATTTCCCTGTCTCTGCGAAGTCTGCCTGGAGGTCAAGAGCATAGGTGACCGGGCCATTCCTCCTCTCATGCTGGTTGATCGCAGACATGAGAGCAAGCCACTGTTCAGCACAATGCGCGTACGTCTCCGTGTCCACAAGCAACGACGATGGGTAAACCGTAACATGTCGCAGGGAAGGGAGAGGTATATGTGGTCTCTTGCGGCTGACGGGTTCCCAGAATCTCCTGTGAGGAGGCTTGAGCAGGTGAAAGATAAGGCCTTCGGGTGCCTGCAACGACTCAAGGTAATCCAAAGTGGGAATGGGCGTCCGCATACCTACGACTTCGTCTGCTTCTTCGCAGACCCAGATCTGCACTGCCCTGTCAATGACAAGTTTGGTCAACCGCGGAAGTCGATCAAGGAAAAAGAGCAGGTCCTCCGTTGACAATTTCCAACACGACTCCAGGATGGAGAACTCTGTCAGTTTATGTGATACGGCTTTGGCAAGGTCTGGAAGGAGTTTGGTCCATACTTCTGCACCAAATGAAAGATGCGCAAAGCTGATGCTCGTCAAGTTGGGCGATTCGGCGAGGAGCCGCATTGTCCAGGGTAGAACTGAGGGCGATAAGAGGACAGTGGAGTGGATGCACAAGCTGCGGATGCTAGAAATAGGAAGGGCAGAGGTCAATGCAGGTGGAAGTGTCATGAAGCGCAGTTTCTTGGGCACAATAGGTCGCAATAGCCTATGCTTTTCCATCCTCCGTCCTAGGGACTTGGCCAGCCGGGCTCTGCGAGAATTCGTGGACGTAGCACTATTGAATTGGAACTGCATTGCGGACCCAATTCCATCATACTGAATCGTCATCTCCACACATCCTCTCCCAACTATCAGATCCGCAAGCTCCAAAAATGAAGTCGTCCATTCCCTCAAATGATTTTCAGAAGGAAAATCTGCCTGTCTATGAAGATAATGTTTCTCTGAGAGCAGGTAAATCCGAATAACCTCCAACGTCTTCAGCTTGTGCACGAACATTGTCAGTCTCTTCAGCGCAATGTGGAGATTGCTGGGGTATTGAAACATGTTATAGGGCGAATTAGGGTACTGGAAGTAGCAGTGCAGTGATTTAACTGAGGACCCAGAGACGAAGGTGGATGCGTTGAGTCCCGCGAGAGCGTCAAGTGGTGCTGAGCATGTTATAAATTGCTCCGGGTTCCAGACGATGTTCCGGAGGATGATGTTCTGCAGATCCGTTATGCGCTTCCGGCGGAGAAAGGTGTTCATTGCGGGCCAATGGAGATGTCTGCATAGAATAGAAAGGTGGTAGAGCTCGTCTGCGGATATGCACCGGGATTCAAAGATAAGGAGCAGGATTTCTGATGGTAGGTCGAGCAAGCCCCTTGGTGTGTACGTCGGTGCAGACATTGTTCAGTATGACATGGATAGGCGCAAAAGGCGGGAGCAGTAGCCCATGAACACCTGTCAATGGAAGATTACTCCTCTGAGGTTTGCGGCTTGCCTATGAAGTTTACCTGGAGCAGTAGTGGAAATGATGGTTTGGTATGGGGTGGTGAAAGGATCCGGAATTCAACCCCGCAAACATAAAAGTCGACGGCAAACAAATGGAAATCGCCGGTTCCGCACAACATCACAGCCTCAAGTACTATTGATAAGATATGATCACCACCTCTCTCATGTTCACAGCTTGAATTATCCAAAGAAGAGAGCAGTTGACCGGGGTACAGTCATGAGTGTGACCTTTCCGATTGGTTATACAGATAGGGGCTTCTCGCAACCCACATCCTTGATTTAAAACGCGAACTCGAAAACACAAATAATGCTACTTGTGACGACGAAGAAGATCCTTGACTTTCTGTGCTTTCCTATCGACGAAAGACTTGAATTTACTATCAAATGAATGAGAGGGCGCCCTCGTCTCTGGAGGATTCCTAGCGACACCATTAGGCTGAACAAGAGCTACAGTTTTGGTGTTTCCATCTTGATTAGACGAATCACAGAAAACTTTTAGCTCCTCTTCAACCATCGCGAGGTCGTACATCGCTTCCTCTTTCTGCTTGAGCATACTCTGCTTGAACTCGTCATGCGGGTCCAAGGACTCTTCCTGGATATTGTTGTCAATGGCTTTCAACTGCTGCCCCAAAGTCTCCCTGCGATTTAAGAGGTTCAAGTGCAGATGGCGCCCCATAGCTGAATCGACCATCTTTGGCTCCCATGAGATAAGCGTCCTTTCGAACGCATAGAGCTTGGTCTTTTGGTGCGTAAGACACTCGTCGAGGATGGTCAACGCTGATTCGTGTGAATTCTCGAATTTGACGAGATGGGCGCCGTCTTGTACGAAGTCCTGGATGGTATGCTTAAGAGATGTAGACCAATTACTGAGTATTATAAAATGGGCAGCATACCTTGTAGTATACGCTCCGCATCTCCTCGAATCTCTGGTTTGCCCTCAAAACTTGCTCTTCCTTCCATAGCTGATCCCACATAGTCGTTACGACGACTATACCCTTCCCAGTATCTTGACCTGTCATCTCCTTGAAGAGCTCCAGAAGCCTTCCTTTGCTACCCACCATTCGTGGGTCAGTTATCCGGTCAAAGTACAAGATACGGCTAATCTTGAAGTCACTTCAGGGTTTCCTGATTCAGTCTCCGTATAAAGCACTTTTTCATCTGAGAAAATGTGCTCACTAGGCTTTCATCTCTTCAAGAAGCAACCGCAGCATTTTGCTCTCGGGGAGCTTGCTATCGGCGAACCCGGGCATGTCGATGAAGCAAATATTTGGAGAATCCGGGGAATCTATTTCTTGGACATTGTCCAGACGGTATGTGGTGAGAGATTGTGTGAAGCCATCCAGTTGATCCTTGGCAAGTCCCATAGTCTTGTCGTTCCCGAGACACTCGATGAACTTGAACGGTATGTCAGTCAAAAATAAGTAATTGGAAGGGTTAAATGATATACCGAGCTCTTTCCAGAACCTGTGGGTCCCATTAAGCTTCCAACAAGTACTCAAATCAGCGGCATAGCCACACCATGATTGAGTTGACATACAGAATAAGGTAGAAGTCATCGTCTGCGAGTCTCCGAAATACTTCAGAATCAGGAACAACGGATGGTGGGCCTATGACCTGTATATTTTTGTATGTCCTCATCGTTACTGGTTGAACTGGGATGGTATAATTATGAAGTTACGATTGTCTGTTTCGTAGTTTGTGAAGACGTGGTTCAAGGGAAAGACAGAGATCAGTATCACCTTGTGGCACTGTCAGTTTGCGGCCAGTCTAAGTCACACTGCGGAGGAAACCGATGACGATAACATGAGCCCGCAATCGCAATGTGGTAGACATTGGTGAGCAAAATTCCAATAATTCTACACAAGAAGTTGGCATGCCACACTGAGACTTGATTATTTACCCTTTCAATCCGCTTCTGGTGTATCCTTCAGACGCAGCTTCCGCCATTTCCGGAGCCCCGCTTCGTAAGCTTGACGACTGAGACCATTGGGGACGATTTGGAAAGTGACGCCTGGATTTTCCTTTAACGAGAGGTGCTCGAAGTAAATCGACCAATGAAATGTACTGACCAAGCTTCTCGACTTCAGAATTTCGAGACTCGTCATCGAAGAACAGCTACACATCCGTGAATGGGTCAGCGAATCGAAAGGTATGCAACATTATTTGATTTGGTACCCTACCATATCTGTGTATGGAATGTCTGTTTTTTCATGCAATTCTTTGAAATGCTTGAGTTTCGATCCTTTAATGGACGAAAGGATTAGACCAGTCAAAGAATAGAACTTAGATAGATTCGCCATACCTGGGTATATCTCCAATTCATCGAAAAATTCGATGGCTGGCTGCGCTTCGTGTACTCCATGTTCCGCACTAGGTGGGACGAGAAGAAGACGAAGGCATTGGTTCGCCCTAAAATTACGAACCGTGTATAGAATATCTTTTTACCAGATCGTCATTTTTTACTTACAAATTTGGAGCATGCGTTCGAGAACATGCTGCAATGATCACTGTGGTATCAGGTCCATCCTCGAGCTTGAGGTTCGATCGAGCACGGATGCCGTGCAGAATGCCAGGAACGTCCTTATAAAATGATATCGGTTGATTATACCTGTATTATACCTGCTTTATCCATCAAACTGGCGTTATATCACTGGGTCGCATACTTATCTACGACTTCGTTGAGCGCATCGCCTTTCCGTCTGAGCGGGCCTAGGGAAAGGTGGTTGATGTCAAATACCGGTAGATATGGATCAAAGATTACAGCAAGGCTGCGCACCTGTTACGTGTGTGTCGATCCATAGATCCCAGAGGGTATAACTGAAGTAGACAAAAAAAGCAGTGGTATCACTATCAAGGAGTCGACATCAAGGAGAGAATCGTACTCGAGATCAAAAGCAACGAGCTGAGGGTACCTTTCCAACGAGTCTGTTGGTTCGCCAGGCATACTTCTTGTAGGATATTATATCCCTGAAATCTTCGAAAGCGAGTACGCTCTTAATCGCAACGCCCTCAGTGAACGTCGACGTCGAGAGTCAAGGTCGGGTTCTAAATTTAGCCCGAGGGGTAGCACAGCTTTATTCTATTTGTACCTATTTTAATCTCAAACCGCCGCAGTGATTGGCACGGCGACCGTTTGCCGCACCGGTGATTGCCGGTTTACTGATGCAGACCGTTTGCTCCCATCAATTGTCGGTCATCTAGGTCCACTCCTTCTCCTTGTACTACAGGTTCATTTTCTTCTGGTGCTGTCTTTTTTGTAATTATACAACCTTCTTTGAGGTATGTCGACGGCGCTTATTGCATATGCGACTGGTTTCATGGGTGACTGATGCCTTAGTCTTCATCTTTTCGTACGCTAGGCAAAAGAGACGGAACAACAAGACCGGCTGAGCGGGTACTTATTGCCCAGATACTCGAAGCTAGGATAAAGACGCTCAAGGATTATTTGACAGTGAGTGGGCGTTTAAATGCATTCAAAGGCAGTTAACTGAGCATAAACATCATATAGTTTCGGTTTTCTCCTTTCTAATTGCTGAATTACGACAACCATGAATACCACGGCGCGCTACATCATCGTAGTGTTCGCAATTATCGTAAGCATTCAGAGTTTTAGCTTCCAGCTTACGCTTAGAGGCATGGCGCTCCTTAGATTTCCTTGCACTACATTGTTTCATTCTCACACGAGGGCTACGGACGCGCAACCTCTCTATCCAACATCACTTCTAAAATAAAGGGCAATCCTTCAGGTTCATCTAACACCGACATTACTGGCAACAGCGACACAAGTTACTATGGCTTTCCTACCTCTGGCAACGAAACACTCGCCGTGAACAGGCATGCTAATGCCACGTTCGTTATTCTGGCCCGCAACTCGGATATCCAAGGAACTGTAAGGAGTGTCAGGGAGATTGAGGACAGATTTAACAAGAAATACCGATACCCATACGTCTTCTTAAATGAGGAGCCGTTTACAGATGAATTCAAGAAGTGAGTATTCAATTTTGCTTTGTGATACTTTTACAGTCCATGGTACTGATAAATGTTACTATGTAGGCGTGTCTCCGTCTTGAGCTCCGCAAAGATGGAGTTCGGTCTCATTCCCAAAGAGCACTGGTTCCAGCCTGACTGGATTGATGAAAAGAAAGCTCAAGCCGGCAGAGAGAAGATGGTTGAGAAGAACATTATCTATGGAGGAAGTGTATCATACCGTAACATGTGTCGGTTTAACTCCGGGGTATGTGCTATTATCTCGCTTGGCAGGTTTCGTGAATCCGTATTGATATGGCGAAAATTTCAGTTTTTCTTCAGACATCCGTTGATGGAGAAGTACAGATGGTACTGGCGTATTGAGTACGTTTTATTTTTCTTTCTGTTTACCTTGTCATTGGACCGTTGCTACCAACACCATATCTCCATCTATCCGATTGTTGACCATGCTAACGCACCTCATCACTTTCAGGCCAGACGTCCACTTCCATTGCGACATCGACTATGACCCATTCCTCTTCATGGAGCAAAACAAGAAAACCTACTGTATGTTTCCCGTCTTAAGAGTCACCGTGAATTGAGCACCACGTCGCTGACGCACAATTCCAGCTTTCACCATCACGATGTATGAATATGAAGCAACTATTCCTACCCTGTGGAAAACCGTAATGGGTAAATATATTTTCTGTTGCTTTGGGCTTTTGAATTTTCGTTGTAGGCGGGAACTAATACATGTATGACATCTCACAGATTTCGCTAAACAGCACCCCGAGTATATTGCAAAGGACAACGCCCTCGGATTCATGTCTACCAACAATGGAGATACATATAACTTGTGCCACTGTGAGTGTACTTGCTTTTTCCAACCCTCTTTCCTTGAGCTGACCATGACATGAAAGTCTGGAGTAACTTTGAAATTGCCGACATGGAATTCTGGCGTGGACCAGCGTATACCGCGTTCTTTGAATATTTGGATAAGCAAGGTGGATTTTACTACGAGGTTCGTCCCTTTAACCCCCCCCCCTTCGCGCAACCCTAATCATCTAACCGCATCCTCTTTTCCTATCAAACAGCGCTGGGGGGACGCACCAGTCCACTCCATCGCCGCAGCCCTCTTCGCCTCCAAAGACCAAATCCACTTCTTTGACGACATTGGCTACGAGCACAACCCATACATCCATTGTACGAAGGATAAGGCCAAATGGGAGAAGGGCAAGTGCTCATGTGACCCTGGAAGGAGTTTTGGTGGGTACCGTTCAATCCCTTTCTTAAGGTTATGGCTGATGAGAATGTCTACGTTTTCAGATTACGATGGTTATTCGTGCTTTAGCAAATGGGAGACGTTCATGGGGAAGAGATGATTGATATAGCCATAGCAGGAGGGAGGTATCCACTGGTCTGATGCCATGTATGGGCCGACAGGACTCACCCAAACCTACTTTTGCGTTGAAAAGTCGATGTTTATAATACATATCTAATCGCTCGTCGTGCGTTTTGTTTTGTTGGTCGTTATCAAGTAATTTATTGTGGCTATTGATTTGCTCTGTATGTATATTCAGTATCTTGGAGTGTGAGGACCCATGATCCAAGGAACTAAATTTAATCAGCCTATCTGCCTCAGTCGAATTCATCATCAGAAGTACCCTACGACCTAGAGACATTCAAATAGATTCAAATGCGCCTCTAATCAGTGCTAGTCAAAGATAATACAAAAGGGATCACCCACCTCGTCGTCACTAGTTCTATGATGTCAACCCCAGCCACTGCCGTGTCTTGTTTCTCTGTTGAGAAAGACACATCAGGGATAATTCCAGCGCTAGGCTTATGACCACTCGTGAATTGGGCCAGATATTGGTTGAGAGATTGAAGGGTGTAGTGTGGACGTCGATGGATCTAAGCACAGAACGCATCAGCCGCTGAGAAATTGCCGCATAGAACCAAATTAGTAAGCTCACTTTCGATTGAGCTTGAGGAGTAGAGTTTCCATTTTCTCCGTCAGATAGCCCATTTGCACTTCCGTGGATACCAGTAACGCTAGGGCTAGCGTCCACTCCTGCATTAGGCGCAGGCCCATAAGTCTTCGTTTCAGTGTACCCAGCCGTCACGGTTGTCTGTCCAGCGTGTCCATGTCCATGTCCGTTATTAATTGACAGTTTTTCTAGTTCCTGGTTCAGAGTAAAGATATCCTCGTCTTCAGATTGTCTGTGACCTATCGGGATGGCAAGGGTTTGACCAGCGAGGAGTGAAAGAACAAGCGCGAGAAAGACCGAAGAGTGACGCATCTCTCCAGATAAAATTTCGTGATGCCTGTAGTTGGAAGCTTTTATTTACTAGCGCCCAGCACTAGCGATGAGTCGAGAACGAGACCTGCTCGGACTGAGGATGGTGGCAGAAAGCAAGAGTCGTGGTATCGCACTCAGGATGAGTTGATGGGTCGTCGGCTTGGCATCGCCGCGGAGGCAACCGTTCCGTTGATGGCATCAAAAGTGGCCTGTAGCCAACGAGAACTTGAAGCTCGAAGGATGGAAAACAGTTGAACAATGGGGTCATATGTAGTAAATTTACAGAGATGTGTGCAGGGAGTTGAGACATATAAATGGAATATAAATACAACTTGAAAAATAACGCTGGTCAACAGAAGGTAGTAAGTCTTATAAGTACCGAATTTTCGTAGACCGTTTGGATGAGTCGATGCGTTCACCTGCCCGCGTGCATGAGTACATATTCGTGACATATGAATCGTTCGCCTTACATAGTGAGCACAATAATAATCCGCGCTATGCCACTCCATAACGCGCACTCCCCTCTGGCCCCTCACTTGCGCTGCTCATCGGACCAAACGCCTCCAGATTGTCCTTCGAGCTGAAATCCCTCCCCCCATATCTCAACTGCCTCCCACTATTCCTCGGCCAATCATACGGCGGCGTCTCACTCGCCGGGTCCGTATCGACCAAGAAATACTCCGAGCTCTGCGTCCCAAGTCGACTATAATCCCCTGTCAGGCCCATGAGCTGTGTGTTGTCTCTCCTGAAGTTTCCTGGGGCACCCTCGGGGACAGTGTCGGGCCGGTTGATGAGCCCTGATTCATACCGCATGATGTGCATGGTGTGGTAGTTTGATTTATTATAGACTGCTGGAAGGACGAGCGGGATGGGAACTGAGACTGTCATCAGTTTTGATTCATCTGAAGGCGCCGTAGGAGGGAGTGAGGGTCGACGGCGAATGCGCTGTGCCCCTGTCAGATAGCGCTGATGTTGCGTGATGGCGTATGGGGACTTGAATTGGTAAATAACAGTTTGTCTTGAGCGGATGTGTGCCATCAACGTAGGAATAGGAGAGAGGTGGGAATGTGGGAAGCAAAAGGAAGGCGAGAAATGGGAACGAATGTTTCGGTTGTGACGTCAAATAGTTTCACCTCTTATCTTCCAGTAATCTGATAGTTGACGTTTTAATGCTAGATTGCTTGCCCGTTGTTGCCCAAGTTATTCTCTTCGCTTCCATACGGGCGCTTATGAGATACAGATCAAATATCGGATAAAGTGTCGAGCATAAGCGAGCGCAACAGCATTTAGCCGGGTCATCCTGCGTGTCTATCCCTGCATTATATCTAGGAGAATGGATTTATGCGTGAATAGTGGTTCACTTGGAGACCTACTGTGTGATACAGTATATATTTCGACTAACGAAACTGAAAGAACACCACTTCGACGATGTGGTACTAATTGGTTATGCCGAACTTCCAGCGGGACAAATTGGTCATCTGAAAGGCTCTATCGGTTGCATAGCAGTACACAGCGTGACCTTCTGGGTAATCCCTGTACCTTCCTTTGAGGGCCGAGCGCAGATCCACAAGGTCATAGAGGGAAACTATAGGTCTGCCTCTGGAGTCCTGATAGACATATCCTTGGCAATCCTCGGTTCTTCTGCAAATGAATCCCACTCCTGGATTCTTCAGTGGCGTGTGATGTAGTACCGCCCAAGGACAGTGGCAGGCTGTTGAGGTCTCCAACATCCGCCACAGCAAGGCAAGTGAGTTCCCTACATCAAAGGCCAAGTAAGTCCAGCCATATCAGTACCGTTTCCAGTATAGATGAATATCACGTCTATTTTGGTCTGCCGCATGACGCGTAAAAGCCTTATTTGATCATCTCGAAAAGATATCCAGTCCATCTTGATCAATGCCCCCAAGCCTTGTCCCGTCGCAACATAACATCAAATTCGATCCCTCAGATACCGAAAGCTGGACATCATCCACACCCTCTCCAGTAGACTTTGACACACCAAAGACATCTCTAACTGCCGAATTCATCAATTCTTTCGAGGATTTAGGACACATGAGCAGCTCATCCGCATCGGATAGTCATAATGAGAGTCATCCAGAGATTCCAGCAGGCACTTATCGCCTAAAAAACGCAGAGAACCCCAGCTATTGTCTTGATCTTGCGGGATACGACGCCGAGTCAATTATTGGTGAATATGCATCTCTCTACCCTGCTCAGGGCTCCCTGACTGACCATTGACTTTTTTCACTTAGCATGGGAGTTACTTAGGGGCACCAACCAAATGGTGTGCTAATGCTCCTGCTTATATCTGTCTCTTTGTTGACTCGTCCTTGTGCTTGCGCGTCCTTATAGTGGCAAATTTTGCCTCTAGGACCTGGCTACTCTATCAAAGCGGTATTCCCAGCCAAATATGTGACCCTAAAAGATGGGATAATTGCCGGTGGGCAAATGAGGGGAAGTGCATACCCCGTGAGCTGGATAATCGAGAGAGCACTGGGAAATACGTCAGATTGGAGGTATTGTTGGTTTGAGTATATTTTATATATCGAGCTCGAGAACTAATGGAAAGCCCTGTCTTGAAGAATCAGATGGCCAGAGAGCGATTTCATAATCGACGCTCCGGAGGGAGGACAGGGACATACTGTAACTTGCTCCTTCCTTGTTATTGAAATATCGGTCTTGACGACTAGTTTTGGGTAGATCCAACTATTCCGTGCACCAGTAGGCGGCGACTCACCACGGACTTCCCACTGGGTGCTGATGCGTACATTCGACGATGAACCGAACACGTTTGAGGTCAAGTCCGATCCAAATGTCACAAAAAACGTTTCGAATACGGTCGTCAACACAGAGGGTTTGAAGGAAGGGGGTAATGGGGAGATTTCCATCACGACTACGACTACGACTACCTCGACGAGCGTAACGACAATCAAGAAGTTCAGGGACCTCTATTAAATCACAGAGTCTGTACTCTGAGCGTACCAATTGTTTTTCTTCATTAACCTTAAAATGTGAAGTGAATGGGTCTTGGCCAGCTAGCGATGTAATATGACAGACGCATGCAAAACATGAGGCAGTTGGAGAGGCACAACAGACATTTGATGTCTTCCATGATGTCAAAGGCGCAGTTTGGAGTTCATTTGAAGCCATAGAATGGAATTACATACAGACGCTGTACAGAAGAAATGAAATGGGACGTATGACGTTCCAAGCGGAACGCAACGCCCCGACAGATTGGGGTAGTACATGTACAACAGCTATAACATACAGGAAAATGGCATCATGCAGCATTGCAATTGAAGGCATCAATGGTGAAAGGGGTATGGAGCTGTCTTTCGTAATAGAGGAAGGAGTAGAGTGTAACTCTAAAAACAAGCCAGGGGTTCCCGACGAAAGGAAGGTTAAGGCAAGGAAAGAAGCGCCGCGGCGTCCTCGATACTCGGTTGATGGCGCTCAAACTACGAGGCAATAAGAAAGGGTCATCAGAAATCATTCGAGAAGACTATTAAGGCTCGAAACGCATTATTACTCACCTTGAGTAAACCTCCAGGTCTGATGACGCCCCGCCCAGGTCCACCAGAGGGTGATAGGGGTACCGGGCGTCGAGTTTCCTTTCCCGTAGAGATCGAGGTTCTGGTGGGTGTTGGGGACAAAAATTCTACACAATGTCCAACGTCGTTGAGCATCACATCGCTCTATATTTCTAAAGACTTTGTCGAACGGAAGCACAGACACACCTGAATGTATTGGGGTCTTGGTCGTCTCTCCAGATGTGCCAGTCGAACGGTGTGGCTGATGCGATGACCTTGGTCCCATCAGCTGGTGGTCCTTCGATGGCTAGGTACTGCCCTGTAGACCCTGCTTGGAACGTCCAGCTGTTCCCCGTCCAATTCATTCTCCACTAATAATAACTCTCGTGTTAGCCTAACATATTTGTGATGGCCACTTCGGATGTTAGAACCGACCTGCTGATTAGGATGACCGTGCTCTGGCCATCCGATTACTATGGGTATGGGTCGGATTAGGGGAGTCTGACGATGGTCAAAAGGAGAATGTGCCTACCTGAATGGTTATCAAAGGCAGACAAGTCCATCGCTGTGCCCGCTTTGACATTTGTGATAACGTAGGTAGCCCCAGAATCGACGTTTGCTGTCATAGTGATTCGACGATACGAGGAGGGTAGAGAGGGTGGGATGGAAGAATGGGTCCGACAAGAGTAACAAGAGGGATAAACCTCGAAAAGCGATAACCAACTTTATATGCATTCGAATCTAGGGACTCCGACCAGGCATTTATGTCATCCGCTGGAGAATCCTTATTCGCAAACCCGCAGACAGACGTCATGAATGGCGCCAGGAAGTCTGTCTAAAAGGCGTGGACACAAGACTCATGGAGTGGCAATCAATCGCGAGTAAGGAAGTTCCGATGGGCAGGCGTCCCGATAAAGGAAGGAAAAGAATATTCGTGGACCGCACAAAGTGCCAGGAGGCACTGATTATGACTCTCAGCCCAGCATGTTCGCCATCTATAAGAAATATTAATTATTTGAGTGGCGTAACACGAGGCAAGCCGACATCCCGAATCTTGAGCTCGTGAAGGTTGTTCTGTGAAGGAAGATAAATATTTGGTTACTTTCACTGAACAATTGAGTGCGACAGCGTGCTGGAGATACAGTGGGGTCATTGACAATCCAAGTTGAACTGTTCGCTTGCGGGACTGCTCTTATTCCTGTTCCTATCATATGGTTGATATTCGGCATCGTAGCATAGCGGTTCTCTGATGAAGTAGCATCGGATTCTTGTCGATCGAAGCAATGATTAGGAGGCTGCTCATAATCATCGATCATCGCCAATGCGCATGAGCTGAACGCATGTTAGAATTGGACATCACGCTCAGAGCACACACCAATTTCATTTAAGTATGCTAATACACAGCGAACATGAAGAAACGAGGCTTACACGCACTATACGGAATGATACTAACCCAGTCGGTCCTTGTAAGATGCGTGCGTTGTTTTCCTAGGCGGCGGCCGGAAGGATGGGAGAAGTCTGTACCTGAGTATGATTTGCGTTCAGGCGCTAATCTTATCTCGCTTGGCAAACATCTTGAAAAAAGATACGTGGTTGGGGTGTTGCCAGTATCAAAGCCAAGTTGTTGACGTGAAAGGGTAAAACAAATCATTGGGCCCCAAGTCCGTTGACGGTTGACCACCAAATTCAACACAACGAGGTGAGCCAGGAAGGCCAAGTCTGTCATGGGGCTCTGACAACTCGCAACGGTATTCCTTCAAGGGTGAGTTCTTCGTGGACGAATAATCCAATGTTCAGATGGAACTCCTCCAAATGAGGAAAGCACCGTCAGAGCACTGGCAGCCACTTGTACGAGGATACCGAGGGAAATGTCAGGAGTCCGAGGGATAAGAAATCATCGCGGATGGAAATCACTTAACATTCTAACAGAACCAAGGCCCTTACCAGTGACCCAGACACGGTGTCTGACACTCAACCCATCAGATTACGCACCGAACGTTCTGACTCGGTAACTAGCGTGGAAAAGCGACGTCGAAAGACTTCATATCACCGACTTGAATTTTGAGTTCGTTTTAAAAACAAGGTAAGACGAGAGTGAGAATGTGCCACATATCAGGTCCAACATACCCAATCTAAACCGAATCTGAAAAAGGATCCTGCGAAGTTGGCACTGAAAGCCTGAGACTTGGCGTTTAGTACCTATAACGTGTCGAGTAGTCTATTCAAATACATTAGTAACCAGAGTGAGTCGGGGATATCGCTTTCGACTAACCTTTGGGTGACACAACCAAACCGCGACCCTTAGAGGCCCCACGGTAGACCGTTTCAATAATATCAATCAACTAGACAACCACACTATGAGCATATTGAATGGTTTCGATAGAGTTATGACAAAACAACCTCTTGTTTGTTATCCATCGGCCAATTACTACGCCGAAATATAAAGCAGGTTAGAACGATAGAAGGTTTGGAAAAGCGTTACGCCGACGTACATCTTATTATTATTACCAGTTCCCAGATCGATCATGATATGTTTGTTTCTGCGTGTAAGCGGATAAGAGACTGAATACTGGGGAAATTCTCTGTGAAAATCTTACCGATAGAAGAACATCACGGTGCATGGATCGTACAATTCATACATCTGTCGAAAAGGAATATCCGTTAAATCTAAACTCAAATCAGTATGGACCATATCTCACAGTACCTTGTTAAAGTCAGGAACCTCAGTGATATCGCACAGATATATGACAGCGAAGTTCTGAACTTTCTCTGCAACGGAGTACAAGGTTTCGTCCATCGTCATACACTGACTGTCCCAATCATGGCCAAACCTGATCACGACGACCCTGTCTTCTTCAGACTTGATGGCCTCGTCGACATGCCATCCAGATGGGAGATGAGGAAGGAAGTACGACATGTTAGCAGCTCAAATGATGGTGGAGAAGGTCAGAACACCAGAGCATTGCAATTGACATGATAGCTGCCTGACAGGCCGTTGGCGTCTAATCATAACACAACCAAATATAATACTGCCCTTGAAAAAAAAAAAATTAGAGAAAGGTAACGCCTGGTTAAGTACTTGCACGAAAGATAAAAGAAATAAAGCGCGATAAGAGGTAATAATAGTCACGGGTATAAAGTCCATAAATATATTTACAATGTCCAGAAAGAAAAAGTACATCTACTCGATTTATACGCCCGTAAGATGTCACGACCGCGACATTCAGGATTTTTGGCCGCCTTCAGGGTCCTCTGAATCTTTGTCGTTCCCTTTATACATCCGGATATTCAAGCCCTCTGTTCCGGATCGTACGTACGTCTGCTTTTTGGTTCGTCGCATAATATGAATCTGTTGCATCCCTTCACTACTCGTTCCTGGTCTCGACCGCCCCTGTGTACTCGTCCCTTCATTACCACTGCTTGGATTTTGGTTCAGCTTGAACGCTCGAAACTCTGGGAGAGAGCTGAGCTGAGCATAGTTATCGACAACCGGAGGGGCCCTCGAGGCTGCATTGATTCGGTTCTTTGAATCCTGTATTAGAAAGAAAAGTTAAAAAAGGCCAACTCACGCGTAGGTTGCAACCGACACACCTCACAATTGCATGCCGGGTCGCCACCAGGAGGACGCGTCTGAGCCACTGGGGGCCGTGTTTGCCTCGATCGTGACGACGAAGCATCATAGCCACCATCGCTCACACCTTGACTCGTTGCCCTTTCCTTTCCCTTGCCATCCTTCTTCGAGTCCGATGGCGCAGAGTTATGTGATGCTATAGTATCATGAAGAAATCACATAGGATGCGAGCCTGCAGTGGAGCTAAGAATAGACTTACGACCTCCGACCATCTGCGGATGAGGCAGCATGATGCGCCCGTCAGATCTTCTGGGGAATAGCGCACACGACGGGTGGATGGAACACTTCGAGCAGTCATGCCCTTCCAGGATGTTTCCACTGGGATCGTTGAAAGACATGAATAAATAGAGCTGCGAGACACAATACCACGAACGGAACCAGTTCGCGGAGGAGCAAAGGACAGGGAGGGAGGAGGACGGAAGGAACGGCGGTAATCGAAGAACCAGAAATTTGCCATGAATTAATAGTAAACCAGGCAGGTAGCCAAACCACCCTTACCGACACTATTTAGATGCCTACAAAGAAAACTCATGCAGCAAAACATACCGAGTTCCACTCCCCTTTACCCCTCACGTCACCAAATGGGATCATACTTTCCTCTCAATAATCCCTTTTTTTCTTTCAAGTTACACACTCGGCCCTAGTTTTCTATGTCCCGGTATATTGCCAAAAATAAAATATTCGAGAAACCCTGACCATCGTTGCAATATTGGACGTACCAAAATCTGCCACTGAACGACCCTTATGTAGTTCCTTCGATTCGGGAGACGAATTTAGATCCAATGAGGCGCGCAGCACAGGGAAAAATAATATGAGATTAGAGATCTCCGAGTTACTTGCCACTTCAAGACATCTCGCAATCACCAGAACGATACGTAAATTGGGGGACCGTACTTGGCGCTCACCAAAACGGAAAAATCTGTACATGGACCAACCGCGGGAACGGCGGGGTCGAGAGTGCTGGTAGCTAAAGAAACGGCATAGGGAGACTTAATCTTAGCCATTGTCGGTGTCACCACCTATCATATTAGTGCTTGAAACTTGTTTTAAAATTTTTATGCTATGTAACGTTTTATTCAAGGATGAAAAAGCAAGCGTTATACGTTTCGTCAGGTCCATATGCTCGGATGAGTTGACTTCTTACATCGGAGCGACTCCGAAGTTTCCAATATCTCCCTCTCGCTTAGGCCACACCTGGCTTGTGCAACATCCTTGCATCTCGCCATTTTCGATTTCAGATGCACGGGTCGGATGACCTTGTGTTAACCATACCAGGCAGACGCCAGTGCGCCAGAGAGACCTAGAAATGTTGTTATTTCATGTAACCCCGGTGATTTCATCGCTAACAGATTCAGAACACGCGATCTCATTCGAAGTTTTGTTACTTATGTATATATGTAGTCAAACTGCGGCTCCGCCAATCTACCGATATACAGAGAGTTTGCTCATTCCGTTACAGCGTACAGTGTTCGATCGCAGACGCGCGATCAACGCGTGAAAGCCGTCTTCGATCGTAATCCCGTCGGCTGACGCCGCTCTATAGAACCTTATAGAGCGCTCTGAGCTTCCAATACAACCTTCCATAACGGAAAAAAGGCCATACCTGTCAAGTAAATAATATATTTATCAATACAGTGTGCTTTTAATATACCAATCCACCAAATTTGTCACCACCACCACAATTGAAGCCACCAAGCCACCAGTAGTCTCCGCCGTTCATTTGCGCAAAAGCTGAACGCGCTCCGGGAACTTCGGAAATGGCTACACCAACCCTCAACACTGACGGCAACGCTAAGGTAACAGTATTCGCCCAAAACACATATATGTGCATCTTTCCTCAATCGTCGAATACATACATGTCAGTGAGATACACAACCCATGTCCAGCCATGTCCGCGTGTTTCAATACGCCTAACGATATCGCTAAAAAGAACTCTTGTCGGTCGGGATACAAAACACCCTCATAGTAAAACGCTATGCGTTTTTTATTGAAACGACGTACGCTGTCCTAGGTCGTTGCCTAGTAGGTGTGTACATAACGACTATAGTTTGGGTGACTTGGTGACCGGCGCACCTCGACACAGCAAACTTGCCTTATCGGCGCTATCCCCATGCAACCAATCCGGGTTCCTCGATACCGCATCTCTCAAGCCTTAAGATGGGAAAGATATGGCCTCGCCTATTTTGCTTCCCTGCAGGATCAATGACTCCAATGAGTGATTATCCAGACGGAATGGTGGCCATTGAACGTGACTAACAACCGTACTTGGTGGTTCCCGAAAGCGATAATAGAGTGCTACTGTATTACAAAGCTTGGCTGGCAATAATTACGAATTGTGAGAGGCGCAAAACGGGTGAAAAAAAAGTGGCGGACGCTATGTTCATGTCCATCCGTGCTACCAGTCCTGTCAAACCTTGCTCTGGTTGGCGTATCGACATATTGCTCAGGTTGCACATTACAAATACCTCATTAATGAAACCATACGAAACGCCGGAATACGTAGCTATTGGAGTAATAAATGGTTTATTCGTGGAAAAAGGGATCCAGAAATGCAAACAGATATGCGGGGAAGTAGTGGATGGGCAACAGGTGCGTAACATGAATGTCGTAAACAGAATGAGGAAAGAAAAGGACATGGGTCCATACATGCGAGAGACGAATAGGCCAGATATGGATGTGGGTGCGGAGAGGCGGTGCAAGCGACGAGTACCATAGAAAAGCATGAAATTTAAACTAATACAGCATCAAAGCAAGGCGAGAAACAGTAAAAGGAAAGTCCATCAGTGTAGCCTAGAGAAAGAACTTCAATTTTGAAAGCCGTGGAGGGCGTCGGTCAAAAGCGAGAGAAAATTGGGCCAAAACCAGCTAAATAGGTAGTGTGGCAAGACATTGATACCAGGTGACCGTGAGCAGCAGCGGCAGACAACGCGAAACACAGAAAGATGAAAATGTAACCAATACGAGTCAAACATGTTCCAACTCTCATAATGGTGTTTCGTTTCCTTGCATCCAGAGGCGGCAAACTTGGATCTGGACCTAAAGAAAAAAAAGTTAGCATTTCGGTGAATAAAGGGTTCAAGGCCCAGTCGCGGGAAAAAAAGACCCAATAAAAAGTGAAAAAAAAGCGACAGTCAACAAATGAGACCACTGACGTCCGTAAAGCCCAACAGGGACTGTATATCACAAAGAACGCCCAAAGCTTCGTCATCATCCATTTCGGAATCCATCTCACGACCATGAGGATCACGATCGTTGTTAATAAATTCGCCGGACTCTCCGCACACCGGGACCGGTTGCCGCAGTGTTTTTGTCTTGACAAAGTCCAGGATACTATCCATAAGGGCTACAGTTGTCAAAAGTGACATAGAAAACCGCAAAACGTCAGGTTCTAGTCAAGTGGCCAAGGGTCGCAATTTTCAGGGATGACGGAATAAAACGGCGGAAGGAAGGACAATGTCAGCAAATAGAGTTTCAGGCATTGATGACCAGAGGCACGATTAAGGGCGAAAGCAAAAATCCAATACCTCTCAGATAGGCAAAGAGTTTATCCCAAGCATGTTGCATAACCACAGCCCAGCCGTGTTGTTTGCCAGACCCGAAGTCCAGGAGTTGTCGCAGAGACGGGAGAGCACGCCAGAGTTCGTCCATAAGAGGTTGAGGTGTATCCCCAAGCATATAATCCAAAGCGGAAAAAATATCCCGCTGCGCGTTCTAGAACCGTGCCGCGACCTTAGCGCTCAGAGAACTGGTTGCGTGAAAAGGGATATAGCCAACAGACCTCGAAATCCTCCATACCGATGGAATGAGGTGCCAGAGCCAGATATTCGTCAGCATATACAGGGAGAAGAGGGTCCAAAAAGTCCCGGTGGAGCTGTACGTGCATCAGAAGATAACAAGGGACCAGCGTCAGGAAACCTAGAACCGCGCAGAGATAAAGGTACCAAAGAAACGAAATTCAAACCTTAACACTCAATGCTAGGGAACCAACAGCTGCGTCCCAGATCAACAGAGACCGAAGCATCTTTTCTTCAGCGTCTTCTCCGGGATAGACGTACTCTCCATCAGCGTCAAATCCACTAGATTGTGTGCCATAATCGATAAGCCAAAAATACCGCAAAAACATCCAGACGGCGTGGAACCTCGTTTCAGGGGAATGCTGGAGTTGATCAGTGAGATTAAACGAAGGTGCCGACATGTCCTTGTTCTTGTTTTCACCCTCGGTCGACGTTTTGTTCCGAGCCGACGCTGACAAAGAGGGCATAGTCTTATCATTGCTGATAGGGTCCTCGGGAGGGGGTGTGTCATTTTGGTCATCGGAGGGTGTAGAGAGAAACCTGGTAAGCGTAAAGTCCAGCTCGGTTTCCGGGTCGTCAAATTGCTGAGATACGGTTGAAGTAGACGAAGAAGTAGACGAAGAAATGTGTATGGCTATTGATTGCGAGTGAGGTGCTGGTGACTCATGACCGTCACCCAGCTCCGGGCAAGATTTAGGAATGACAGTCAATAGCCAAGCAACGCAGTCCCGACGAGTCTTCTTGCCAAGTCCAAGAGATTGCTCCCAACCAATCTTGATCTCACGTGGAGGAATAGACGCCGCAGTAGATAAGGTCTCATCCTTGAACCTTTTATCGCGCTGACGTTCCCGCCCAAGATAAGACCGAAGTCGAACCTTTGCCTCTGCGCTAGGTGATAACGGCATGCGCCAAACAAGGTCCTTTGGTGGCGCAATAATCGGTACTGGAGACTTAAGACCCACATCTAAATCACTCTTCCTGGTCAGCTTTCGCGGTTTGGGGGTAGTGCTGATGTTGTCCACGCGCCGCCTGTTTTCACCCGATGGAGTGGAGGGCATAGTAGGAACCCACGCAGCTCCACCAGCGCCCACCTGAACCTCAAGTGGTATAGGTGTATAGGGTTCAATAGGCTTACGTCGTCGAGGCGCGTGATGTACGTCAGGAGGTTGGTTCTCCTTGCTATCATCGGGCTTGGGTCTGGGAGTCTGTCCCTTCTTGCGGGGTGAGAAAAGAGGCAAGGACCCAGCAGAAGGGGCTTTGAGACTTTCTGCTCGACGATAGCTTGCGGCTCGGGCGGAATGCTTAGAGGCATCCCTTGCTTTGAAAGGCGAGTTTGCGGAAGATGAATGCGAAGACCCAGCATTACGTGTCCCAAGAGGACGTATGAACAGTCGGCGACGTTTAGAGGGAGGTGAGTCCAATGTCAGATGTCTGGGTTGCGCGTTGCCAAACACCGTGGCTTGATAAGATGCAGCACGCTTGATGAGTCGATATCTTCCGAAGGGACGATAGTCTTGCGATGTCCTGAGGGTATTAGAGGAGTCAAATTGTGGAAAAATCAAGGTTAAAACAAAAAGCGAACCCAGACACCACCTGACTCTCATTCATATCAAGGCAGGAGCTTGCATCGGTTCTCTTGCGTTTTACTGAGGAAGGTCCACTTGCTTGAGCGGGAACTGGAGAATACGGCTGATATTCCAATTGCGTGAATTGGCCACGAATGTCGTCAATTTCGGTGTCTGGCTGGCTTACATCGGAAGGTGAACGAAAGAGTCGCCTGGAGTAGCCATTTTTTCGCTGTTCTCTCTGAACTACGAGCAGCAGATCATGAAGCTTGGTCATGAATTGCCTTTCATGATAGGTATCATCCGTATCATCTTCCCAGCATTGCGAGTCTTGCTCTGAGAACTGAGATGATCGGAATGAAACCGAGCGCGAAGACATAGGAGACAGTGTTGTCATCGACAGACTTGCAGGAGACCCAGGGTTCTGAGTGCTAATAGGGACCAGAAAAGGTCTTCGTCTAGGAAGTGACGATGGGGTTGGACTATGATACTGAGAAAATAGCATAGGAGTGGATATATGCGCATCCAATGGGCCAGATAACCGCTTTTCGCCATTTAAAAGACCCTACATCAAAGCCGAAAGGACCTCGTCAACTCACGGTTTTTTTTTTTTTTTTTTTTTTTGTAAAAAAAACCCAAAAACAATATATACACACCGAAAAATTTTCATGCTCAATAGAGCTACTGATATAATCTGCAGGACTGCTCGAGAAGGGTGGAATGATGAACTCTGAGTCTGGAGCTCCGACGGGTCCATCGTATTCGCTGGCCAGGCTCTGGTCAAGTTGAGTGCTACCATCGGAAGAATCTCCGTCAGATACCCCTTCATAATCCATAGGTTCCGAATGTATCCAGCTTGGTGGGTAAGATAGAACAGTCGAATCCACATTGCTAAAATTCGGGTTGGCCACAGGAGAATCCAGGAGCCAGCCAGAATTATTACGGTCAGCTGCGGGCAGAGACCCCTCCGCCTCCTTTATTTCACTGGGTCCACTGCGGTCACTCATAAGCTTATAGGCGTTGTAGACGACGATGAACAAGAAATGAACGCCGTCAAATCCAAATCTGGCGACGCGCTTGTCATCATTGACAGACCTCCTCCCACGACCTACACAGCATTTTGAACGATGTCAACAACGGACTCGGTCAACATTCTTGCCTCAATACACAAAGATATTCAGTATCTCCTATCTGTAAGCGAAATTTCAGTTTGAACAGGGAGAATTTATGTAGAATCATCGAGCTAATACTATTTTGAAGGTTTTTTAAAGCGTCTATCAAGGTCTAGTAATTTATTTTAATCTTTTCTAATATTCTATTCATTTGTTTTGATAAGATACCAGAGGGAAACTGTGACCGTTAATCCGGCAATTGAACCCTGTTATAGCAACCAACACGCCGGCTGGTCCATGCCTACATAGCACAGTTCACCTTCTTCATTTGAAAGGGAGTCTTGAAGTACCATATGACACAACATATCGACAGTTAGGAGCTTAGCCATGTCCCAGTCTCACAAACCTCTACCACATTTGCCAGCAACGACGATGACAACGAAGACAGACACAGCAGATCAAAACAGAACTCCAGATGTATCAACTCGCAAGGAGAAACTTGAGGAGGACATGCGAGCGGGATTGCTCTCTGTTGAAGGACGTCTTCACAGATCAGGTCTCATACGCTCATTTTTGGCGGATCCAGAAGTGAGGAAAGACCCCTGGCTGTATGAACGTCGCGACTCCTGGGCGTATGCGTTGGAGGACGCTTTAGACGATTTTGGACGAGCTATGGCGCGTGGTGCATGGTGGAAGCGGGTTATCTCTGGTAGGGAGGCCAAAGCAAAGATGAGGCTGGAATCATCGCAAACGCCCCCAACAAGCTCTTCTGATGCTGGACCATCAACGACCAAGGCAGCGGCGATCAACGACCAGCCAGACAATGTGCAACATTCAAAGCATGACGGGAAACCGCTCCCAGCACGACCATACGACCCGCTAAAGATTCTTCAGCATCTTGCAGCACATTCAAAGCACAGCGACGCCCCAGGCCATCTGTTGGTCTGCTTGACTCCTCATGGTCGGAGTACGCCTCTTCCGTTTGAAGATAGCGGGTTTGATATCATACCTGCCAACATTGGGTGTCATTTCTCGCCAGGGAGTTATTCATTGCAGGACGAGTATAAAGGTTCTACAGTGTTATTTGGACTGGAGGAACTTCCAGGTAGGCTCTCACCCTATCTCTCCTGCCAAGCTGCTCAATTCCACTACAGCCAGTCTCCTCGACGCCCAAGATATTCCAATCCAGCTAATAGGCGGTACTTTTACGTTCAAAGGTTTAATTGCACCTGCACAACATGCGTTACTCGCCACCATACTTCGGCTTTCCCTATACACGCATCTTAATCTTCTGCTTGAGCAGCATGTCCTCAGGGACTCCGGTGTGCAATTAGATTATCGCATGCCAGCACGCAGACCAACCCTTTCCGGACCATCCTCATCCACACCGCCTCGCGTGCTCACATTTGCCGAACGTGCCCGACGTCAGCGACTTCACGAGGAAGATCATCACGAACCAGAAGACTCCAATAGACACCGACCCCGAGCTACATTCCTCCCCACCTCGTTAACTAATTTCTTGTCCCATCTTGCACCTTCAACTTCTCTTCCTTCAAATAATGGAGGACTCGGTTTATCCTCCTGGGCATTTGGTGGTAAGGGCAAAGGCGCCTCTGTTCAGCGTTCACAAACCATTGGGAGTCCAGGCGATTCGCAGAGGCGGAAAGAAAAGGCTGCCAAAGAAGCCCAGGCTATGACTGAAACCAAGTCGCTCAATCCTCAATTAGCAGATACCTCGATACCCATTCGATCCGATATTATAACGTCTACTTCGGCCCCCATTGCAACGTCTGCTCTTCCTAATGAAGAGACCAAGTCAATGACCCATGATATCAACGACATCACGACGTCCAGTAATCCGCCAATCATGACCGGCCCACCCCAGCCAAATTCTTCCAGTGTAGACAGCAAACCTATTCCCCCCACACCCACCTCCCATCCACCACCCAAATTCCGCAGATTTTCATTTATGTCTCCGTTACCACCTAGTATGTCGACTGCTTCAACCTCTGGAGCTTCTGCCAGCGCGGAAAAGAAACCCCTAGCTGATCGACGACACTCCATTCGGAAATCAGTCCATGCTGCACTGGGACATCTCCAATTGCACGCTGGTCAACCATCTCGACACGGTCATTCCAGCGCTACAAATCCTGAAAAGGACTCTGCTGTGGTGCAGAAACAAAATGGGATTAGCGGGGCCCGGTCGCCAATGAATCAGGCATTACGGTGCATAAATGACTCTAGAGGCCTCTTATCAACTTCCATTGGCGTCAAGTTTTCGCCTCCGAGACTTGTTGTGGAGCTCGCTCAAAAGGAGACGGAGTTTAGTGCCCAGAATCCACCGCCTCCGAAGTCGCCGATAAGGTCTAGATTAAATTCTGCGCCACTGCAACCGACGCGCAAACTTAAAGGTGACGAGCGGGCTGCGTTGACGAGTTTAATTGGGTTTGGAGAGGACGAGAGGAATGGAAGTGGACTTGAGAGGAGGGCTAATGAGGTTCAGACGTCTTTGGAGGGGGTGTTGAGTGGGATGAGAGGTTTTGTGAGATTTCAGGGGATTTCCGTGTTATGGAGCGAGAAAGTACCCGGTCAGAAACCTTCAGAATCCAGCACGACCAAGTCCTCAGAAATCAAGGAGGCGAAGGCCGATTCAACGATGTCGACCAATGATTTGTCTAGTTCTGCCGTAGCAATGTTCTCACCTGCCGGAACGCTCAAGTCGCGTGAGGTTTCAATACACAAACCCGACTTCAAAGACTTTCTTCATTGCGGTAAACCCGAATGGAGGACGTGGAGATTTTTTGTATCCGAAAATGATGATGCAGCTCAATCTTCTAACCCTCAAGTGGAGGCTCATAGCCGGTCTACAACATTGAACTCTACAAACACCAACACCAACACGACGAAAAGTACAACCGATTCCGAGCCCTCCAAACGAAATCCCTCAGATATCACGAATCCTCCTTCCATCCTCAGCAGACCCACCCATACGCTCACTCAGTCCCAAGAGTCCAATATCCTACGGCCACATAATTCCAAACCATCGACGCCCGATCCCCGATTAGGTGCTTTTTTGCTCTCTCTCGTTCAGCGTCGAAAGGAGAAATGCAAGCGCCCTGGCTGTCCATACGATCAGGGACAGCACATTTTGCGCGCTGTTCATGGGGGCGTAGGAGTTGAGATTTGGGTTCGGGACGGTGAGAAGGAGTTGGCGGATATTAAGACGAAGGAGCAAGCGGATACAGTCGTCGGGACACAAGAGACTGAATTCCTTGAAGCTCCGAAGGGCTTGGAGGCACAAGTACCGGACGATGCGGAGAAGAAGGACGATGCGGAGGTCCCTGTGCCTGCGGATGGACCTGCTGTGCAGATTGAAACCGTCAGTGACGACAAGGACGGTGAAAAACCCCCGGCGCCCATAGTCGCCAACCCTGAGGCTAAATCTGACGCTGATCAGGACCTTTTCGAGACATGGGAGAGCTGTGCGGTTTGTGGTTCCAAGACATTTACAAGGACGTTCAGCGAGGAATCTTCGTACGCTGTTTTCGCGCTCAATGTAACCGTTTTGCTTAATTTTTCCTTTACAGATTGTTCTCGTTTTCCAAGTATCTGGAGCTTTTATTGTACTCTCCCACTATCTGCAAGCTTACGCCCTCTCTCTGCGCCCATGCCTCACTTCCAACGACAGACAAGCCGGCAGCACACATATCTCCGGAAGTGTTGTCGTCCATTCGCCGCACCATCATCAGAAACTTTTCACATCGGAGTTCCAACACTCAAATTTCATTTGCATTATCTCCCGTTCAAGATGTTTATGAGCTTCATGTACCACGGTTGCAAATTATCCGAGGTTCCAATAGTACTTCAGGGACAACCTCGACGTTGCCATCTCGCGCCCCTACTCGGAATTTACACCAGAATAACCCAATTTTGAGGGGATTTGTTGTGCAACCGCCTGCGCAGGCCAGGAAGGGAGATGTGAATGAAACGAGCCAGAAGCGCATTTTGAGGAAGGAGATTAGGAACTGGTGGGAGGGTGTCGCAGATCACATCGACCAGATTGTAGGTCCTTCCAGAATTGTATTTCCTCTACTCTGTGCTCATTAGGACATTCTAGGAAAACATCTTGAAGCGGTATGAGGCGACTCACAAGGTGAAGGAGGCAACGACGCAGGAACCCAGTTCTTCGGAAACGGAGCCGGAAAGGTCGTTGACTCCCCGACCCAAGACGTCGAAAGCTCTTCCTCGACTACCCTCTGCGGACTCTGCCTACGAAAATTTTGGCTCTTTGGACGATGAGGGAGATCACTTTGCTGAAGCGTCTGGCGTCTCGACTCCCATGCCCACTGTCAAACGGGCTCAGTCACCGTTGTCAACTAGCCCATCCCCGTCCGACCACTCTAGGACACCGACTGGCAGCACGATCTTCCCCAGCGACAACATGCAGACAACCATGACGACTGTGGCTTCTGCCGTTATCGCTACCCCCACCCCTCTCAACACCCCCTCTGCGATTAGTACCTCTACTCAGAACACCTCCACATCAACTACGTCGACGGTTCCTCCTTCTATACCCCCCAAAGATAATTCGGAAGTCCTTCTTGCCTCGTTGAGGTACCAGATGCAGACGGTGGAACAGAATCTGTATGCTCAACTGGCGAGGACACAGGAAGCTAAGCTCAACGACGTGAGGAGAAGTTTTCTGGCTACTGCCCGTGGTACGCAGAAGAGGTTATCTGCGTGGAAGCGAAAGCATCTGGGTGACAGGGCGAAAGAGATCGGAGAGCTTGGGAGTGGTGGTGTAATGAGGATTTCTACCAAACAAGGCAAATCGGATTTACAAAGCGTGAAGGGGAAGGAAAAGGAGAAAGAGGAGAAGGGCGATGAATCGGACAACACAGATGATAAGGCAAATGGAACCACCAAGTCAGAGCCAATGAAGGATAATGCAAGCCTATCCATGGAACCGGAGTGGTGGAAACCTGGATGTCATGTCCTTCCTGGGGGTAATATCATTGTCCGAGAGAACGATTGGGGCAGTATAATCGCGTATACGTTAAGGTATTACATGTTCCTATGTTATGTCAGGTTATCGTTAATTTCTTTACAGTACTTCAGATTACCAACTCGAGTTGTCCAATCTATCCATGGTCCTAAATCGCGCGCCTTCCAAAACGGGTGTCTCATCACTTCCTACTACGCCACCCCTGGAGTCACCTGGAACCCCTGGTCCAACTTCATCCTCATTTTTCTCCATCGGCGCCGGCTACAATCTGTTTGGGCCAAGCGGCAAAAACCAGCCTGATCCCGACCGTGATGATGTGGTATGGAACGAGCCAGAAGAATACTCAGCAGTAATCTCTCGCAAAGACAATGTCCGCGATCCAGCATCGATACTCTCTATTAGAGGTGTGCTCAGGCATAAAGTGATTACAGAAGTGTCATCCGGAACAGCTTCGCCCATTTCTCAGGTGTCTGGTAATCGCAAAGCAAGTATTGGCTCTGCAACCCCATCGATTCTGGCGAAAATCCAAGGTCATTCGGCAACAACACCACCCGCTGCCGCATCAGTAAAAGCAAAGCCGGATGTCAGCCTCGATGTGGAACCTGCAGGAGGCGAGCTTGAGACCCCGGAACAATTGCTGAGCTCAGATATTGCTGGCCAGATTCTATCGCGAGGGAATGAAGCAGAGAGTGCTCCACCTTCTGCGTTTGCAGGGACGTGGAGAAGGTCGTCTAGGCCTCCATCTATCACTTCTTTCGAAGAGGATATGTCTCAGTCTAACCTTTCAATGGCTCGTGTTGATGCCCACATTGAGCGAAGGAAAGGTTCATCAGTGATTTCTCTGGAAAGTGCCGCCAGTGATAAGACGATCGGGAAGGGAGTGAAGGAGGAGGTCAAGAAACCTCTTGGAGATCCTATACATACGGGAGAAACATCTTCCAATTCAAGCACTCACACGTTGCCACCACCGCTCCCGCCCAAGGGTGACAAGGAGCAGGCTGCCGCGTCCTCAGTCAAAGCCGCCACAACTACTCCCCCCGATCCCCCCAGCAACACGTCGTCTAGCATTACATCCACGCTTGCGAACGGGCTACATTCCGCAATGCGATACGTTATGAACTCAGAACCTGTTTCTAGAATCATAACTCCTCCACTGGCTGCTGCACCGTCCGTGAAGAAACCTAACCCTCATCACCATGGCTTGTTGGCTGACATTTCCATTATCGACGATCGTCCGCATATCAAATATGACTGGACGGTCGGAAAGCGGTTGAAGTTCAGCTGCACGGTGTATTATGCCAAGCAGTTTGATACTCTGCGAAAGAGATGCGGTGTCAGTGACACATTTTTGAAGTCGTTGTCCCGGAGTGCAAATTGGACGGCAGACGGGGGCAAGAGCAAGTCAAACTTTTGGAAGACGAGCGACGACAAGTTCATTATCAAGACTCTAGTGAATGCTTGGAATGTCGCAGACTTGTGCGTACTTTCATCTCTTGACCAAGTTCGTATTTAGTTCATATCAATCTAATCTTAAATCTTTTTATAGACAGGTGCTAATTGATCAAGCCCCCTCTTACTTCCAATATATGGACTCCACGGCCAGTAAACCCACCGTTCTGGCCAAATTGATGGGTTTCTACACTGTGGAAATCAGAAATCTGGAAACTGGAAACGTTCAGTCTCGAGCCGATCTCCTAGTAATGGAGAACCTCTTCTTCGACAGAAGTATCAGCAAGACCTTTGATCTCAAAGGTATTCAAGGCCGTAAGGTAAAGGCACGGGGGAAGGAATCGAAGACACTATTTGACGGGGAATGGATAGAAGGTATTCATCCCCATTAAAAATAACCTACCTTTCACTCATTGAGCTCCGTTTATTCGTAGGACAACAACGTGCACTCACGCTGATCCACCCTTATTCTAAAGTTGTTCTGCGAGAAGCAATCAAACACGATGCCGATTTTCTGGCTAGAAGTAACATCATGGATTACTCGTATGTATTTTCCCTCAAGAATCGATTTTTGTGCTAATTTAGATACAAACTTCTTGTAGCCTCCTCGTCGGTGTGGACGAGGACACGAAACAGATTGCCTGCGGTCTAGTGGACACGATTGGCAGCTACACCTTTGCTAAAACTTTGGAATACAAAGCTAAGCAAAACCTTCAAGGAGGCAAAGAGGTTACTGTCATTCCTCCAGCTGAATATCGGGAACGATTTGTGAACGCAATGGACGGCTATTTCGTCGCTTGCCCAGGTAAGTATTTCCTCGATCCCATGCCTAGGCTAGTATGGTTTACCCTACCGAACCCCGCTTTCTAGATAAATGGTCTAAACCGTTGGATCATTCCCAAATTATCAGTGATCCCACCTTATTGCCCAATATTTGTTGAACAACTATAATTGTACTCGTTGTATGTTATTCATACTATGTTATGTTCTTCTCATGGGTTAAAAGTAGTTAAGGCTCCGACAAAATATGTAGCTGACATATCCTTCATCGTGTATCTACCATAATTCAGCTGTCTGGTCGCTGAGTTCGTTTTCTCCAGAAGCTTCGTTCAATGCTCAGGCTAACATACCTGCGCCGTGACAGGGGCGTTCTGTTGCTCCAGTGTGATCATTTCTGTGACATGGGTCTGAAGATCACACAGCGTCTGCAGCGCTTTAGACCATGTTGCTTCATGTTCACACCGCCTCAATACTCCAATCTCTTCATTGCCAACAGCGTTGATAAGGGCTCGCATGAAGATACAACTTGAGCTATACTTACCTCCTCTGACGCATGAAATGAGGGCGTTCTGATGGCTTGAACGACAAAAACATATTTTTAAGATAGAATGCCGGGAGGTTTTTTCCTGTTAAGAAAATAGGTTGTGAGAGGTTTATTCCGGGAACTACACGTTGGAGGTATGTTTGTTGCTAATCTTCCTTGTGCTGTGGTGTACGATTGAATAGACCTTTAACCAACTCTTCTCTTCTTGTAGACAGCATGTTTTTCCGCCGCTGAACCCTTGCTGAGCACTCGGAGCAGAAACGTTGAACCTGTGACTAAATCGTGAATTTCCTGGTTAAAGGTTCCTGCTAAAGCAGTTCTTGATATGCAACTTCGAGTGGCGTCGGATATTCATAGCTCAAATACAATTATGTTCTTTTATCTCAGGTTCTGCCATACCGCTTCAGACCGCTTCCCAGCGGCTAAGCCATGTTTCCAACTACACAAATGAAGTCACGCGGACCTCAAAATAACCTCCAATCATCCATGGTTATCTTTTAGTACCTTGTGCCTCTGTCAACCTTGTTTCTACCTCCGCGATGCGATCCGAATTGCGCACATACTCCATGGTGAGGCGCCGCCACTTCATGATCGCCTTGCTATACTGAGCTAACTGGCGTCTAATTGGTGCAAGGATCTCTCGGTTTACGCCACAAAAGTGCTACAGATCGTCAGGTGGAATATAAGCGTAGCCTAAGTAATGGAGCCACGGTAAACTTCTTGAACCAATCAACTGCGGTCTCCCTGGTTCTCGATTGGCCTTCTTAGCAAGACAGTCAACTGAATTCAAGCTTTCTCTCTCAAGTGAATGACTGCATCAGTCTGTAGTACCACGGCTGTTCAATTCAGGGGTCAGCTGCCTACTGGTTATCAGTGCTTGGTGATACCGTTCTCACCCCAACCAAAACCGCTTCTAACAATTACATACCTTCGCCAGACTAGCGTCCCATATCGAGACTGATGAATAACTTCGGTTGACTGCGTCTTGTCAGAATATTATCTCGCTACTGGGTTTGGACTCCCACCTGGACATCATCTGACAACGCCTCCGGGCCATCAATGAGATGCGGTTCACAGATATTCTTTTTCTACCCCACAGCTCAGATTCATTCCTCGGCGATTGCTTTAGTGAGGCTTGGTTTTTGGTATAAAGGACTAGCTCGGTCAACCAGTTTCCTTCAATACCTTGCTCACAGAGCTGTGGTTTATATTTTGCATCTCAACGCAACTTTCACAAGTTTAACCAACTCTCGTACATATCACTATGGGTCATCCCGATGAAGTCGACGTTATCGTTTGTGGTGGTGGTCCAGCAGGTTC
Organism: Panaeolus papilionaceus; assembly: GCA_015501605.1. Taxonomy (NCBI): domain Eukaryota; kingdom Fungi; phylum Basidiomycota; class Agaricomycetes; order Agaricales; genus Panaeolus; species Panaeolus papilionaceus. The sequence goes on along the minus strand of JADNRZ010000038.1, from coordinate 141,379 downwards.
CGTTGTCGCTGGTCGACTGGCCTATGCCGATCCCACCTTGAAGGTCATGCTCATCGAAGGTTTGTGGCTCTGATTTTTCTTCCATCAACTTCACATCTGACGTGCTTCGCAATTTAGCTGGTGCCAACAACCGTGACGACCCTTGGGTCTACAGGCCTGGTATCTTCCCTCGCAACATGCAACGCGATGGAATGTAAGTTGCATGCACCATGATGGATGCGTGAACATAAGCTAACTTGAAAATGGCCTGTAGCAACGATAAGGCCAGGTTCTACGTTGATAGCGAGCCATCCCCCCACCTTCGCGGAAGACAATCCATTGTACCGTAAGTAGACGATCATTTACTATGGAATATACAGACACTCATATCTCTCCTCTAGATGCGCCAACATCTTGGGAGGTGGCAGTAGCATCAACTTCCAGATGTACACCAGGGTAAGTGTATATTTAGCGTTAGAGATAAGATATAAACTAAATACGTTCATCAGGCTTCGGCATCTGACTGGGGTAAGGTTGATATGCCCAGCCTGCAAATAAGTTACTCACACTCCTATTTGCAACTTAAGATGACTTCAAGACTGAAGGATGGACTGCTAAGGGTAAGATTTTCCACTGGTTCTTAAAAATGTTTTCTAACATACCCTTTAGATCTCCTTCCCCTCATGAAGCGGGTATGTGTGTCTGCAAACGAACAAGGAGGTTACCTATTAACATAATGCTGTAGTTGGAGAACTACCAGAAGCCGACCAACAACGACACCCATGGATATGATGGTCCCATCGCCATCAGCAACGGTGGAACTATCACCGCCCTTGCTCAGGACTTCTTGAGGGCGTCCGACAACTTGGGCATTCCTTTCAGCGGTACACGCAAACCACTTTCGTTTGCTTATTTTTGCTGAGCACCCCCTGTCATTTAGATGATATCCAGGACCTCACCACCTCCCATGCGTCCGAGATCTGGGCTAAGTACATCAACAGGCACACTGGCAGGCGTAGCGACGCTGCCACCGCCTACGTTCACAGTGTCATGGATGTCCAGAACAACCTTTACCTGCGCACCAACTCTCGTGTCTCCCGAGTCATCTTCGAGGGCGACAAGGCCGTTGGAGTTGCTTACGTCCCCGTTCGCAACCGTGGCCACCAAGGTCAACTCCAAGAGACTATTGTCCGCGCACGCAAGATGGTCGTCTTGAGCAGTGGTACTCTCGGCACCCCTCAGATCTTGGAGCGCTCTGGTGTCGGTAAGGCTGAGCACCTAAAGAAGCTCGGAATTCCCGTTGTCAGCGACCTCCCAGGAGTTGGGTAAGCGCATATGATGTTTCAGAAAAATTTCGTCGTACTCATCGCGGGGCGATAGTGAACAATACCAGGATCACTATACCACTCTTTCTAGTAAGTTTTCCCAGTCAATTGTATACGATCCATTTATCTGACGTCACATTGAACAGTCTTCCGTGTTTCTCAAGAGAGCCACACCGTCGATGACTTCCTCCGGGGTGACAAGGAAGTTCAACGAGAGGTATGTAGGACCTACATAACCTGCTTGTCCCACCCACTTATCTCGTCATCCATTCTATAGATCTTCCAAGAATGGGAAGTCAGCCCAGAGAAGGCAAGGCTGTCGTCCAACTCAATTGATGCCGGCTTTAAGGTAATTCATTTTAATTTTTTGTTATTGTGATATGCGCCCACTAATGCTGTTGCCCACAGATTCGCCCAACTGCGGCCGAATTGAAGGAGATGGGTCCCGAATTCAACGCTTTGTGGGACAAGTACTTCAAAGATAAGCCAGACAAGCCCGTCATGTAGGTTCATCAGACGTTTATCAATTGTGCAAACGCTAACGAAACTGCTTCAATGCAGGTTCGGCTCTATTGTCTCTGGAGGTAAGCAGCTGAAATATTTCTATTCCCAGCGATCTGACCCTCCAAAATAGCATACGCCGACCATGCTCTTCTTCCCCCCGGCAAGTACATTACTATGTAAGCACACCCCTATTTTTTTGGACCCATGAACCATATTCTGAAGATTCTTTTCAGGTTCCAATACCTCGTGAGTACTTTACATACAGCTATTACATGAAGCCTCATTGCCACCCCAGGAATACCCAGCTAGTCGTGGAAAGGTGCGGCGCCCACAAGCTGACGCAAATGGCATTGACATTGCCTAACTATTTTTTCACGTGCCCATAGATCCACATCAGCTCTCCCGACCCATACAAGGAGCCATTGTTCGACTCTGGATTCATGAACGACAAGGCGGACTTCGCTCCCATTCGCTGGAGTTACAAGAAGACGCGTGAAATTGCCAGGCGCATGGACGGTACGATATTTCCTTGGAAGCAAAATTAATGGCCGCCGACGATAATTAATTTTTTGAATGAATAATCTTCTAGCCTTCCGAGGAGAATTGACCTCTCATCATCCTCATTTCCACCCTGCTTCTCCCGCTGCTTGCAAGGATGTCGACATCAAGACCGCAAAGGATATCCTTCCCAACGGCTTCACCGTCGGTATCCACATGGGTAAGTTTTTCTAGCGAATAGATATTCCATCTTTTGTCAATTGCTAATGCTCTTCTTTAGGAACCTGGCACAGGTGGGACTACTGGCACCAAACTTTCTGTCTTCATTTGCTAAATTTAGATCTTGCTTTCTCTAGGCCCAGCGAGCCATACGATGCCAGCAAGGTTCACGAGGATATCAAATACTCTAAGGAGGACGATAAGGCTATCGATGAGTGGATTGCAGGTTCGTCGGCGATCAACCATCTAGGAATGACGAAATGCTAACGGAGTTGACCTTTTTAGACCACGTCGAGACTACCTGGCACAGTTTGGGTACGTTAGCTCCATTATTTTTCACTGACTTATTCTGATGATACTCTTTATCAGGTACTTGCGGTAAATATCTTGAAAAACGAGCCTAATCCTCGATTCCTAACTGCTTTTTACAGCCATGAAGCCCGGAGCGGAAGGTGGTGTTGTGGACGGACGCCTCAGCGTCTTCGGTAAGTCACCTGTCCGGCGTATATCAAGAAGGACCCACTAATAAACTTTGGGGAACCCAATAGGCACTAAGAACTTGAAGTGTGTCGACTTGAGTATCTGCCCCGTAAGTTTCAACGACGCCTGGATATATTTTTGACACAAATCTTACAATCACTCCAAACAGGACAACTTGGGCACCAACACGTACTCTTCTGCCTTGTTGGTGGGTGAGAAGGGAGCTGACTTGATCGCCGAGGAACTCGGTGAGACTTCAAAGTAACCTCCATTTTTGTTGAATCGTAGCTGACTTTTGAATATCAAGGCCTTAAAATCAAGGTACCCCACGCCCCTGTACCTCATGCACCCATCCCCAAGGGTGTCCCTGCTACCCAACAACTCCGCTGAGCGTGTCAATTGTTGGAGTCGGAGGCCGGTATCTTCAACTGTCACCTGTGCTGCTTGACCTTCTCGAAATTTGTAAATTTGTTTATGGACATCGAAATCATGTGTTGTAGTTCTTGAATTCCATTTCAGTTAATGGATTTTACATCTCTCCGCATTCTGAAGTTCCGCGTTAAAACGTTATGATGAACGCGATCAATGATAACGTACCAGTGATTTTAACAGTTAATTTCGGACGATTGTTGGGACCCGTGGCGACGTTCTCGATTTTTCTGAGCGTCAACATGCCATCTATGACCTTTCCGAATACAACGTGTTTTCCATCGAGAAAGTCGCATTTGGCTGTTGTGATGAAGAACTAACGGAATACCTTTATAAGATTTTTTCACTGCCATTTTGTTTGTGAGTCCACATACCTGACATCCGTTTGTGTTGGGACCCGAATTGGCCTGTGGTATTTCTTTAGCTAAAGGCGCGGAATATTCTAGGCAGGGGAGCTCACCATGGACAATAACCCTGGTCCAGTGTGCTTCTCAATAAAATTTTCATCCTGGTGCATTGCATGAAGTCATTTCTGCATGGCATGAAGGTGATATTACTCACAGGGAACTTATCGCCATATATTGAAAACGATCCGGTGCCGTCTCCCTTCAAAAAATCGCCCCCTGAGCAAATATCGCAATTAACCGAAGGTGAGGAGAACAGCATGTCAGGATATACACACCTTGACACATAAAGTTGGGGACCCTATGAACGAAGTAAGATGATGCCCTACCAAAAGGTGGAAACTTACACTCTAGTACAAAAACAGCTGAGCAAATACGGCCACTAAACTTGATAGATTACATACCGATGGAACGTTGCACCCTTGTAACCTTGTGGTCGCGAGTTTACCCTGCAGAATGATCATTTCTGTCAAACTCGACAGACCGCAGCTTTTTCGACCCCGTACCTGTACTCTCCAGTACACAATTGCCTAAAATTTTCTGCCGTCCTATCCAGTAACAAGATCAATCTTTAAAAAGCGGAAAAATATACAATCCAGATACATACTTAGGTGCGATGTCGCTGAATAACTCCATCTTTAGCCGACCTGCAGGTGTTTCCCCAATGTTGATATCCATAAACACGACTGGTCTCGCAGGATTGGATGACATTTTAAGACAAGACTTGCTGGCTAGGCTTATGACACGTAAAATTTTGAAGGGTTTTGTCGGGAACTAAATCTTGACAATGGCGGTTAATTACCAACAGCAAGCGATGGTCGATGGGGAGCTCTAAGTCGAGTCGGTGCGTGACATCTCTTGGGCTGTTACGTAGACTCACGTGCTGTTTTCAAAGCTGTGACATATGCTCTCTCTTTGCTGCCTCGGTCTTCCATACCCTACCACCATCATCAGCCCATGGCCACTGGAAGGGTATCTCGGTCATTCAACCCTACCTTTGACAAAATTCTGGTAAAAAATTCCGACTGTCAAATATCTGGCTTCCAACGAACAACGAATGAACTAGCTTCTCATCAACTTCTCTCATGCGAGCTTCGATTCGAAACTATCGAGACCACCCTTCGAAAGGCTTGCGGTTTGTGATATTCTAGTCCACATCATTGTGGGTGTCTATATATCAAACTCTTCAGGTTAACCACCACAGGCGTTGATTCCCCTTGGAAATTTTTACATCCACCTTGGACTGGCCGCCCACGAAATTAACGTGAATGAGGGACATTTCATTTTGGAAATATATAGCAAGTACGGTTTAATGATCAGCATAACGTCAGCTGTAGTAAAAGTGTCAGACATGTTAACTGAAAAGCCCGGTGGCGGGTGGTGATTTCAATGTGCCGCTAGACGACGTCTGTTGTCTGATTTCAGAATATGTCAGTGGGCTCTGATCCCATCGAGCCTGTGGCACCATTGAATATAACCCTTACCGCGCCACTTCCACTTTAGGAGGAGGAAAATGAAGTGCTAATACAATTGTGTATCGAAGATAAACAATGCAATGCCTCATGCCCACCTTCACTTCGTTCCTGCCAGTCACCAGTCACTGTATGACGCGCAGCGCCTCTGAAATTGATCACCATCAGTCAATTGATTGAGCTCTTAGGAGCATGAACCGCGACAACATGGCGAAGCTAGGCAGACCTGATCATGAACCCGGAACACACTCCACGAGCTTCAGCTTATCAGTTGGATCGCTTAGGCTCAACAAACCGCTTCGCCATAAGAACATTACTCTTTCTCCACGTGCTCCTCATGGTGCGCGAAGTCCCGACTGACGGTTTGCGGCTATCTTAAAAGACTGACTTAGGTGTGCTTCCGAGCCTTGATTTCCAGATAAAACCATATGATGGACTTTCGGAGCAGTGATGTCTGGGCCTCTTTTGTTGGATACCTCATTCCTCTTTGGGCGTCAGGGACCTCCTCGTTTTTCCAGGGATGCGTTTTGGTTGAATCAAGACTTCATTACTAAACCCGTATGTGCCCCATCGTATCTTGGCTAAGCCAGATTGGCTAAGAAAAAATGACAAATGAGGGGCATAGTGGGCACCAAGGTTTTTATGAGGGAGTCCATAATACCTTTTTTTTCTCTGAAAAACGTCTTTTGGACTTGTTCAGCAGGATCAACTGGACTGGCGCTCTTGATTATTGATACTCGTCATGGCAAACCGCTCACCGCCGACAGAGCTCGTGAAGACCGACCCGCAACGGGTTGATGCACGATACGCGATACGCGATCCCTCATTTGGCTTATATATCCCCTGGGAGATTGGACCTACCATGGCGTAACATGGGCTTCTACTGCACGGGTCTACCAAATGATGTTTTACTTTCGGCTATACCACTAGAGCCTGTTTGTCTGCTTCTCCAGGGGCGGGTACTCTGGCGGGAGGCACGAGGCTTCGAGCTATAAAACTATGTTTTCAACCCCCACAAAATCGACATCTACCGCCTTCTTTTCCAAGTTCCAACCAACGTGCCCCCATATTGATAACTCATTCTATCATGAGCAACCCCGCATTCAACTCATCTGAGCTTACCACTGAGTTCTACCTTCCTGACCTACTTGCCAAATTCCCATGGCCCCGCTGCCTCAGCGAATACTACGACGAAACTAAAGCCGAGTCAAGCTCATGGACCGAATCGTATCATCCCTTCGACGAAGAGGGCTTGACAGGATTTAACCTCTGTGATTTCAGTATGTCATCTGCTCGATCCGTCGAACCGTTTTAACCATTTGACGATCTTCAGACCTTCTTTCCGCTCTTGCTTATTCCCCTCGAGAAAAAGGTTCGTTTTGCCACCTTGCCATTTATTCATTTACCACAACCCTGACCGTCTCTTAAATATTTCAGAACTCATCCGGCTTGGCTGTGACTTGATGAACCTTTTCTACGTCTTCGACGAGTATACCGACATTGCTGACGGATTCGGTGCCGATAAAATTCGAGACATGGTCATGGACTCCTTCCGCAACCCCCACAAGCCCAGACCAGAAGGCGAACTCCTCGTTGGAGCCATGGCTCAAGAGTAAGTTTAGTTCAACTTTCAAACTCTGAAACACTACCTCTCTTCCGTTACTTCGTCGTTCGATATGAATTCAAACTTACGACTACTCTTGCTCCATTTTCTCTCCTTTCGCCCTTTAGTTTCTGGATCCGAGCCTCGAACTACGTCTCGCCCGACGCAACCTGCCTCCAGCACTTCATCAAGGACTTCGACGAGTACACTGATGGCGTCGTGCGAGAGGCAGAGGATCGCGCCGCGGGAGTGTATCGCACCTTCGATAGCTATCTCGCGCTCCGTCGGTTCTCGTCCGGTTGCTACCCCAGCTTTGCTCTATGCGAGTTCGGGTTGTACCTCCCTGAAGAAGCCTACCACCACCCGCGAATGGTGGCCCTCCGAGAACAAGCGACTGATTTGATCGCCATGGGCAACGTAAGTAGTCTTTACCCTCTTTTTCACATTTTCAATTATCATTGTGTCATTTTTACCGCCTTACGGCCCTATTGCACCCATGTACACAATTATACCCCCACAATACCCCCATCTCGTCATTCATTCCAAAGTTCTTTCTTTCTTTTCATGATCCTTCCTTTTCTGATATGCATCCCGCCTCGTGGCAAGCTCATTGCTGATCTAGATCTTTATCCTTAAATTCAGGACATCGACTCGTACGCTATGGAAAAAGCCCGCGGACTGGAGACCCACAACGGAGTCGAGCTGGTCAGACGGGAGCACAACCTCGATATCCAAGGGGCTATCAACTTCATCGAAGCACGGGCCGCCGAAGTGCACGCAGGGTTCCTCGACAACGTCGCTAATATGCCTTCGTGGGGCGAGGACGTCGACAGGCGCGTTAAAATGTATATTGATGGCCTCGCTCAGTGGGTGAGGGGTAACGATGACTGGACCTTCGAGAGTGGGAGGTACTTTGGTGATCGTGGTCGTGAGATTCAGAAGACCAGGATGATGACCCTCCTTCCTCAGTCAACTGGTTTCGTCAAAAAATCTGCTTAATTGTATAAGGTTTTTCTCTTGTAATTGTATACTCAAGTAATGTCTTTTGTGTCGCTTTTTAATCACTTTTTAGTTTACTTTTCTTATGTTGTATGTAGCTCTGCAGTTGTACCATATAGTTTCATACAATGCTGTGTAATGTAACCTGTCTGTTGTCAAAATACTAATCACTACTCACAACTCCACCTGATCGTCTGGAACATCCGAATCTCCATCTGGCTCGTACCTCCCAATGAAAAGCATCTTTTTATCCGAAAACATGGCCTCCCTTCTCTGATCCTCCCATAAATCCCCGCGCACAACCTCAAGTCCCAAATCATCAAAGCGTTGCTGATGCTCCACCACCGCCTCCCTGACCTGATCATACGACTCCGAATCAACAAACACTGTCTTTAACCTCGCCACCACATCCCTCTTCCTCCTCATCTCCACGACGGTCAAAATAATGGGGATAAACCCCTTGTCTACACCCGTCACCCCAAGATGCAAAAGATTCGGATACGCATCAGGGATGAGCATAAACATCTTTTTGAACTGCATCGGATAGACATTCGCGAATACTAATGTCTCGACGCCAGGGAAGAATACGGAAGCCTTGTGGCACCGTATAACAGCCTGCCTATACGCAGGAGCCAGTGTCAGTTTCTTCAACGCCCGAAACTTGTTTTGACACTTGTCGACGTCCAAGTTTGCGAGCCTCCGAAAGTCGCCTGCGACGACGGGTGCAATTACGAGCTCGCGGAGGTTAGGTGCGTCGACGTATACGAGGAATTCAGATGCATGAAGCATGTTCCCGAGGATGAGGATGGACTGGATATTCGAGTGCGTTACGTGCTTGTTTGATACGTCGGAGTAGTGGGCTAGGATATCGTCGTACAATGCGAGAAGGGTTAGGTTAGGACATGATAGGAGGATGTCCCCGAAATGGACGAACGAGATGCGTTCTCTGTCTTGACCTCGAGAGAGATGCAGGTGAGTGAGCTGCGGAAGAGGGTTGTGGAGGTACTCTATATTGACACCTCCGAGTCTCAGGTCGGTAAGAGAGGACCATTTGGGCAGAACAGAATTAAAGTTCGTATCTTTATCGGCTCCACCGAGGAGGTTGAAGGTGAAGTGACGCAGCAGCGGCATTTCATGTTTGGATATGATATTTTCGGTAAGATAAAACGCTGACTCGTCAGATGTTTCGCCGTCGAAGGAAAAGCGCCAGCAGCGATAGAGATGGGGTACGATGCTGTTCACTAACGCGATAATGTTCTGTGTTTCGTTCTGCAACTCGGGGTCTAACCTGATTTCAAGACGCAGCGGACAAGTTTCGCCGAGTTCTAAATGCCTTTGCACGACACTCAGGCTGCATGGGTAGGTTATCTGGAGGTCATTCCACCATAGTGGCGTCGCATAAAGCTCTCGTCTCCACAAAGCCGATACGGTCGTCGCATCCTGGCAGAACTTCGCCTTCTCCTGCCCCGCGTGCAGATCGCGGACCAAGAAGAGTATATCAAGAAGGACATCATAAGGAAGTCGTGAAATTGGAGATTCGGTATATGATTCCATTGGTTCCGCTTCGATGCTATTCGGATACTGGGTAGGATTATCTAGTTGAGATCCGATGATCTGCTTAGGTAGCTATTGACATAGAAGCTCCGTTCAGTGCCAGTGTTCCGAGGATTCTTCTTTGCAAATTGAGACTTACTTGGCTGTGTGGATATGCTGAACGTCTCTCTGGGACTGGTATATGGCCTGATTGGCTTAGGATGCTTGAGTGGGAGTCTTGGGATGATGACAGCGACGATACTCGAGGCTTAGGAAGAGACCGTGTTGTGTACCGTGAGAGACCTTGTATAGATAATCTCAGCTGTAGATAAGATAACACGCCATCATGACATCACGAGTACTGACCAACACACGCGACGCGCGCAACCGCGTTAGTCGCTGAATATTATCTATACAATGGCGACTACCAAAGCAAAGTGCGGATGATTGAAAAGGCAGTCAGACATAATATTTCCTGAGAACTGCGTCTTCAGAAAGTCTTCTCGAAGCTTTTTCTTCGAGGTTCTGACAGAGCCATGCAAATTGCCGACGCGCCCATCACTGCTTGAACCGCTCCCGAAACCTATACCAGTTTTCTGGGACTGGCGTGAGTGAGTGCGCTTATTATTGGCCGTTTCACTGCAGTACTTAAGTATATGAATGCCCTTGAGCAATTATTATTGCAGTGAAGGTTATGAACGTGGCCAGCCACGTTGAGTGAAATGACTCGAGGGGCGAGGCAGTGCACAGCAATTGAAAGGCCCTGACTTATTTAAAGCGCGTCTTGCCAATGTGAGATTCATCCTTTCCTCTCAAATCAACCTCCAAGGATCAGCAGCATTTCGCCAACCTATTCCTTTGAAATTCTTGTAATCCACGATGCCTCTTCTATCGAACAACGAACCAGACAAGCGTCCGGATCCTGCTACCATCGCCCCGCTTGACTGGAAGACGACGCCACTGTCTAATGCATACTTGCCGTCGCACTATCTCAAAATCATTGACAGCGTCTTCAGCGATGAAGAATGCCAAGCGCTCAAAGCGCTCGCCGAATCCGACGCACAATGGGCGCAGGCTGCGGTGCACTATGGGTTGGGGGAGAACGAAAATTATGTCAACACAGATTATAGAAATAGCGATAGGATTTTGAGATTTGATTTCAAGGCTGCTGAAGAGCTGTACGAGAGGTTGAGGCCTTATGTGGAGGAGATTGCTGAGATTAGAGCTGGCGACAAATACGAAAAGCTCATGGTGAGAAAGATACCATACAATGGTGTTTATAAAATGATTGGGTGAGGATTATTGAAATCAAATGCTCCTTGGATGTATAACTGACGTTTTGTTGTGCAGCGTCAATGAGCGCCTCAGTTACTTACGATATGGACCCGGTCATTACTTCAAGGGCCACTGCGACTTCTTACATGATCTCCCTGATGGGCGTGTTGGTCAGGTCACTATTCAGATCTACCTTGGGGAAGACGGCGTAGAAGGAGGAGCAACGCGTATTGCTGGTGGCTCACCAGGGAAATACGTAGACGTATTCCCGAAGAAAGGTCGCGTTCTGATCTTCCAACACAAGGACGTGTTTCACAGCGGTGAAGAGGTCACTTCGGGTTTGAAGTTTACATTGAGGAGTGATCTGTTGTACAGGTACTTTGAAGAGTAGATGCTGGTAAGTAGGAATTGTGGACGAATTAAACATGTATTTTTAGCAACGTTGAAATACTATTCTGGTCGTCTGATGCGAGCTGGGGCGTCATTCATTTTCCTTCCCTCAAACATGGTGATTCGGTAACCGGCGATGCGAGGGCACACGCACACCGACAGGTTCTCATCCATCAATACGGCATTGTAAACCTCGTGGAGCCAGATCAGTGCGAAAATTATGGTGACCAAGAGAAGTGTTAGGATAAAGGGGTAACCTTTCGAGATGCCATTTAATGATTAAGGATGGTACTTTTAAGTCCTACATTTCAAGATTGAAAAACATGCGTCAAATGGGCGTCTTTTCTGATGTTCGAAGGGGTATCAAGGTGATTCTGAAAGAAAGGAATTCACGAACAAGATGTGGACAGCGTGAGAGGTGTAGTGGAAGCCGAGGTTACATAATCGGTCAGCCTGATGGAGAACTTGGAGACGCGGTGAGAACTGAAAACGAGCATTTCTTTTCTTCTGTCCACCTCCACGAGCACAGTTATTCATAACCAACACAAGAGACGACGACGACAAGCCATTATTATAACGACTCTTTCAATATCAACATTGAATCGTTTTGTTTTGCATCCATCACCGCCACCTCACGTTCTTTCTTGCGTCCATTTCAAGTGTCCCGCGTTCGACCTCTCTGTAGCTTAAAATTCCAGCGGCACCAACGAACTGTGCATAATCCAGCTTTCTCAATACCAACTCTCCAAAGATACCAGCACAAACTTTGCCTAATATATTCATACAACAACCAGAATGCCTGCCATATCTAAAACCGGACCATCGATGTTCCTCGGGATTGAACTAGCGACAGACCAACTACGTGCGTCACTAGTAGATGAGAGTCTTGAACTAGTTGGTGTGGAGAGCGTAGACTTTGACTCTGAACTACCGGAATACCAGTGAGTTGTCGTTTGTTGTATGATTTATTGTGTTTTATAATTTCACATCGCTTATTCACGATTTATAATAACATTTTATTTTAATTATTAGAACACAAGGAGGAATATTTACTACACCAGGAGAAGCGTATACTACGCCAGTTGAAATGTGGCTTAAAGCATTAGGTATGAAATTATTTTACTTATTTATTTTCCATTTCAAAACCCAAACGGAACCAATTTCTTTTCTTTTTGGAATCTCCGGCCTTGATTATTTCGTCCTATTGCCCGTTTTGGAATCTCTCCGCTAACACGATCACATGTCTCTTTTTAGACACCCTGTTTGAAAAGATTCACAAAAATTATGATGTTTCAAAAATAAAATCAATTGGAGGTTGTGCTCAAGTATGTTAATTAATTAATTATTTATTCAATTAAGCGCTCATGGTCATCTTAGCATGCCTTGGTCTGGTGGAAATCGACCACTGTACCATCTCTGTCATCTCTAGATCCCCACAACCCATTGCACACACTTTTCCCCGCACAAACGTTCTCTTTGCCGAATACTCCCGTTTCACAAGATACCTCGTCTCAAAGTCATGCTATGGCTATCGAGTCTCTCCTGGGAGGTCCAGATCTTATGGCCGCACGCGTCGGTATGAGCGCCAACGCATCTATGGTCGCAGCCCAGCTCCTACGAGTTCGGGAAACTTGGCCACAAGACGTCTGGGCTAGAACTGGTCGTGTCCAACTCGCTAGCGCCTTCATCAGCAGTTTGATTACCGGTAAATGGACGTCAATGGGTGAATCAGAAGCATGCGCCACAGGAATCTGGGTTCATACTGCTACACTTCCGAATCAGAAATCCCAACTGTGGGACGAAGGTGTTTTGGACATTATCGGAGGGAGTCGTGAGGAAGGAAGAAGGGTCAGAGGGTGGCTAGGAGATGTTGACCTTTCTGGTGGCGCTAGAAAAGCAGGGAATGTCTCGAGATACCTTGTGGATCGCTACGGATTTGATTCTGGTAGGTATCGTTCATTTCAAATTTACTCCCTTGATCTAACTCTATCCTCAGAAACCATTGTAACACCTTTTACATCGGATTACCTACTATCATATCTCTCACTTCTACCATCGCCCAATGACGCCGTGCTATCTTTGGGACCAATGGATACCCTACTAACCCCAGCCCAACATTATATTCCTACTCGTCTTTATAATATATTCCCTCATCCTGCTCAAGATCCTAATGAAAAACGAAAATACGTCGCAATTCTAACCAGCAGGTAGGCCTACCTTTTTTCTGCTCTTTCTTTTTGTTGACATTCATTTAGAAATGCCGATGTTCCCCGAGCACTGGTCCGTGACATGTATACGAAAAGTTGGAGTGCTTTCGATCGACTCGTGGCTATTGTTCCTCCTGGAGGTTCTATAGGGTAAGAAGATCCCCTATCTCTCTTTCACATTATTTGACGAGTTTCTTCCAGACTGGACGATAAGCTTTTTAGCTTCTGGCACCTACAACCCGACTCATACCCGTTCTCACGTGTGAAGGGAATCTACCGTTTCGAAACTGGCATCAAAGTCAACGAATTCCGCGATCTTCGCGCCAACCCTCGATGCCTCATCGAAAGCCAAGTTTTGTGTTTCCGAGTCAAATGGTCGCGGATGCTCGCTACAGGAGTCCTGGGGTCATCGCGGAAGAACCCCGTGGGGACGACGCCTCCTCCCCTATCGGCACGCGCGTCCGGAGTATCATTATCCACGTTGGGGCTTACTTTCGATCCGTACGATCATACCCCACTTCCGACCCGCATATTGGCGACGGGAGCAGCGGCTAATTTCCCCAGTGTATCCAATTTGATCGGTGACGTCTTCAACTCCCCTGTGTTCATCCCGCTCACGCAAGTCGACTCTGCGCAAGTGGTGCCCCATAGGAATGCGCCGGCGTCGGGGTATCCTAGTCGTGCGTCGTTGGGCGCTGCGTACGTGGCGCGGTGGGTTTATGGGCGGGAGTGGGGCATGAGTGGGTTGACAGGGTTTGAGGAGGAGACGAAGAGGCTTTTGGGCAGGAGGTGGATTTCGAGTGGGGGTACTCCGTTGAGGAGTAATGTAAACGGCGTGGCGAGTGTGATTGGTACGGCGGTGGGTGGAGGAAGTGGTGCGAATAGTGGTGCGAGCACGCCATTTGGACACCCTGGGCCTAGGTCTGGGTTGGGTACGGCTGTGTTTGAGGAGGATGAGGATGAGGAACTCGAGAGAGATAGGAATGGACAGGGGAGTGCGGGACCTGTGGGACTGGGCGTTATTGGTGGTGGAATTTACAACGCATTTGGAGACCGGGTGCGATCACAAACGGGATCAACTATCGATACGTTGGCAAACAGCCTGAGCTCGGGGTTGTCGCCTTCCAGCGCGTACACGACTCCTGACCTTGGGTTGGGAAATCTTGGAATGCTCGGTGGTCCATCAGGGTTATCTGTCCCCGGGGCTAATGGTGGTGTGCCTACGCCTGGTACTGGAAATGTGACGCCTACGACACCGACGCCTTTGACACCTGTCGTTGCATTGCACACGTCGGATGCAGAGGTGCAAATTGGGCTTGCGAAAGTGGCCGAACCAGATGTCGACGCGTTCTTGACCTATGCTGCAATCGTGCCTGAATACTGCCGATTGGAAGGTATGGTCTTGAAGGGCATTGTCTAAATTTCCATTGGACATTTTCTTTATGCATTCTATTCGACATTGCCCAATCCCTCTTCGTCGTCATCAATTCTGCTCTTTTTCTTCGCTCGTGACCTGTTTCCCTTTCCTTTTCTGTACTTTCAACCTACTCAACTCAACACTATCAGTACTACTGCTGTCTGCCTTTGTGCTTGCTTGCTTTCCTGGCCTTGTCCATTTTCTATCTCCTTATTGCAACATCCTCTTCTCTTTTTTTTTCGTTTGTTCTTCATCTTTCTGGGTTTCTCTTTTAGTTCGTTCGGTCAGCGCTTACCTTGACCTATATACATACTTACGTCTGTGTTGTTCTCATACCTGACCTTTGCACCTTTGACTTCTTTTTTTTTTTTTACTTTTCTCTTTTCGTGTACCTTGCTTTGCTGCGTTCAAGTGTTATACTTTACCCTCACTCCTCATCGTCGTTCTCCATTTATCCCGTCGTATGCGACCTTGCACCACCACCACCGTCGTCTTCTCCATCCGTCCCCCCGTCTTCTTCACAACTATCTCTTCGCCAAGTATGTCTTATGTCGCCCACCCCAACCCGTACTGTTTCCCCATTGACAGCGTCGCTCGTAATTCTATCCTACTTCTACGTCCCCCTACATTCCTACCTACATCCCTACATCCCTACCTGCTTTTACTACCGATTCTTATAGAACAAAAGTTGTCGTTGGTGGTATTTTTTGTTGTGTGGTTTGATGGGATTTGTGTTGGATGATGACTTTGTTGGTTAATGTTCCGGGGATGGAGGTAATTCCTTCACCCTTCAGCATGACACCTCGGAAGCATACAAGAGGCCCACCTAATCGTGGACTGTAGTGAGAGGCGTATTGTGTCTTGACCTTATACCATCCAGGAACTAAACTGCAAGAACACACCAGCGTTTCTCAATCCAACATATGCAAAGAATTGGTAAATCTCTTCCAAATCTCTTTGGAGAAAACCTTGTAGATCTGACCATCCAAAAACTACACAGTACTCGCAGAAGAATGTCTTTAATCAAAGGTTGACTTTATGCAGCGTTTTTCGATATGTACAGGCCCACAATGACACCCTCTCATATGTTTCTACTTTCGTCTCCATTCCTTTATTTCTCGCCCATAGGGTGATCCTTACCCTTACGACCTCGAAACCGAACGGTAGCGCTCGTCATGTACTCTTCCTCAACAAAATCTCACACTCCGAGACCCTACAATAAGGCTGAACTCGCTGACAACGACATTTCACTGAGCTAATTGAAGACTACTGAACCACTTCTGAAAATATAAAAGAGTGAACGTTTTGTCGAGTGAGGTCATCTGGATCCAACAAAGTTATTTCAGACGCAGTGGGCACATGGACCATCATCGATTCATCAACAGGTGTCAAACAAGGTTACATACCAAGAGTCATGAGGGCTACTGCCCATTGATAGAACTAATTCATATACCCCCTTCCAATGCGTCTTGTATATTTAAAGTACTGATCAGATTCACAAGTATGATAAGATAGCCCCATCACAATGGATTGTCGTTCGTACCCTATTTTTTGACGGAAAGGGGGCTCAAGCATTGCATACTATTGCTATTGGTTCGTCGAAATGACCTCGAGCTAATTTTGTCGTCCGCACGCAAGTATAAAATGTCATCTCAAGCGTATCCTTACAACCTCATCACCCTAACCTTTAGAACCTCAATCTCAATACCCTAGTCATGACTAACCACAACGTTCGATCTGGCAATCGATACTTCATTCGCAACGTCAAGGGCGGTACTGTCATCGATCTCTCTGGCGCTGACAATAAGTCTAGTATGTCCTCTTGTTCAGCATCATGAACTATAGATTGGTGTGCAGAGCTCACAAACTTCGTAGTCATTGGGTATCCACACAATGGTGGCGAAAATCAGCAGGTTAGTTGATTTTCTCGAATGCGCTTCGTGCTGATGATCTATGGTTGACAAAATCTGATAGTGGGCACTCGACGAAGTCGATGGGGGTTGGTATATAAGGAGTGCCACGGATGGTCGCTTTCTGGCCGTAGATGGTACCCCACGCGACAGCGCTAGTGTTATTGTTCGTCATGAACCTTACATCTGGCACATTTGGGGTGACGAATCAGTCGCGAATGGCGTTCGGTACGTTGGTTGATGCTCGCACGCTGAAGCTGAGAATGACAATGCATGTAGTATTTGTGTCCCGGAAACGCGCGAGAACGTCGATTTGACAAACTATGGGAGCAAAGAACCTGGCACTCCTATTGCAATCTGGGGCCACTGGGCAGCAGACAATCAGATCTGGTACTTCGACCAGGGTGCGTAGACTCCGGGTTATTTTATTTGAGCGCGTGATTTACACTGATGTCTTTCCTTCATGCAGTCTAGTGACTGAATCAATCATTAAGTTTGGATAATAGAATCGGTTGGGGTCACCTATGGTGGCCTACTTCAAAGGAAAATATTGTAATACCCATATGTGCTTCGACTTGTGGTATCGAAACGTGTAACTTGCTGCTGAGTTGTGTATTCACCTTTCCCACTCAACGTTTTGACGACCACGCTACCGACCGGATGTGTTAGAGGTGTAAGCTTTAGCATTGTTTCATCTCATTGCCATACACATCAAGTCTTTGTACGTAACCTTCGGATAAGTGCGACCGTATTGAGCACCCAACGCGGAGCGCTAGCTGTGACTTGATTGAGAAAGGTTTGTTGATTCTACAAGGACATCAAAATCCCCCGTTGTTCTTTGTTTTTATACCAAATATTGCGGATGCGGAATTTGCAGAACACTAGGCTCCCTTGTGCTCAAAGTGCTGCATGCTTAATGCCGACGAACGAACGGCATTAAATCGGCACCAGTATGTACTTGAGGTGGGTGTCGCGATCGGATGCTTTCTGACTCGCAGAAGGGGATAGGCCAAACTACAGTGATTTTCAGGGGGTTCTGGACCATGATTATCTCTTATCGCGCATATCATGTTAGAAGGTGCTTAGATAGTCGCTATGCCCTCTTATCTGACATCACATCTATTGCATAAGGCCGGCAGTGTCTCGTCTGTCTCCAGCTGCTGAAGGTTGTTCGAAGCTTCTCGACGGTGCGCAGTCACCCCTCTTACAAGCCGTGATACCTAGCTGCATTACAATGGCCATAGGCTGTAAGCTCTTCTCACCGACAGAGGTTCCTTGGAAAAATATTCCTCTCCGCTGTGTGGCATCTGATGCATTGATTCTACGAGTTCTAGGCGCTGTCAGAAATGGTGGATCTGGCCGTAGTGTTTGCTTATGATTATACCTCCTGACCAAGCTTTACCCTACCATCCCACACAGGTGTATCTAAGAATAAGTGAAGTCATGATCATGCTATATTACTCATCTTCGGCTTGGAAAATGTTTCGACCGCATATTCTTCTCAGACGCATGCTTCTCTGATTATGCCTCGGAACATGGTATAATACGCTCCTTGTTGAATTGTGCTGCACTGGTTTGTTCTTTTTGTCAGATGGGCGCTCGACATGTCCAAGGGATCTATTTAACGACGTATGGTTGACGATTGGTTAACCGCTCTTTGACGGTGTGGTGGATGACAATCTCTGTGCGGACGGGGATATGATGCACAGTTAGACACTACATAGGGCTATTGCCGCTGGTTGTGCTATCGGGACCAGCTTCACCGAAGTAGGCCCCACAGCTCGGCATCGGGTATTTCTCACCTGAAGTGATTTCTACCCCCTTTATTTCGTTCTTATCAATTTAGCTGAAAGGTAATGGTCATATTCATCATGAGAACAATCGGTTCTAAAGCAAGGTTTGGCTCGTCTTGTTCTTTTGCGAGGGGGGGATGACATCTCCTTGCACACGTATGGCATCAGCTTGGAAAGTGGGCACGATGTTTTGTACAAGAAAACTCAAGCGGGCTTGGTATTCAGGAGATGTATAAAAGCTGGTTTTCGAAAATGAGCATTATCTCCACTACGTTTTTATCACTCACGCTTAGCTCAACTTGAACACCCGACACCATGTCTCACAACGTCGAGTCAGGAAACAAGTACTTCATCCGCAATGTCAAAGGCGGCACTGTCATTGATCTCTCGGGAGAGGATAACTATTCCAGTGAGTTATCTAGATCGCTATTCAAAGCTATTGAATAGTATACTGAGATCTGTCACAGTCATTGGCTACCCCCGCAACGATGGAGAAAATCAGCAGGTATGTTTGCTGATCGATCGGTTCATAAACAGGGCATTGATCATCTCTGCTCAGTGGGAGGTCGAGCGCGTCGATTATGGCTGGAATATAAAGAACGTCCAAGATGGGCGCTACCTTGCATTGGCCGAAGAGGCTCAAGATGATCTCTCCGTTGTGGTCAGAGAGGATCCTTTCGTCTGGCACCTGTGGGGAGATGAGGAGATCAAGAACGGTGTTCGGTACGTATTGGCTATGTAATCGTACCCTAAGTATGTTCACACGATTGATCATCATCCGTAGCATTTGTGTTCCCGATACACAGCAGAATATTGATTTGACCAACTATGGAAGCGAAGAACCTGGTACTCGTGTGGCCATCTGGGGACGCTGGCAAGCAAACAACCAGATCTGGTACTTTGATGAAGGTTAGTGTACTGCGACTGCGTACCAGGCCTATTAGCTTATGTTTCCTAGTCTATACGAACAGCTTAATGGCACTCGACGAATACATGGTTCCAAGGAATATTGCTCATCGTGTAAACGAAACTGCTGTGTATACTGAAGTAGAAGTCATGATACATAATCTTAAACATTTGAAATTGCTTCAATCATTATGGTCGAGGCTGTCTGGTGGGTCAATAATAGCTCGCGCATTCCTGCCCTCAAGCGCACGAAGGTGTCGCAGCCAACCAACTTACCAAGGTGCAAGGCAGAAGTAGATCATGGCGGCCCGACCAGGCAATCAATCTCCGACCGGCATTTTCCGGCTGAGTCAAGTTTGCAAGAATGTCTCTCCTGTTCCTATCGCCCGTTGACTTTGTACTCTCTCTGCAATTTTCAAATCTATTCTTTATTCAAAGTGGGCTTGGACTTGAGAAGTATAATCATGCTCTGTGTGGCTGTGTGGCAAAAACAAAAAATTGCGAGCTTTGTTCGTTCGACTGTTCTCGTTCGCCGACTTCGTCGACATGGGACGGTCGGACAACGTTTGGAGGCCATGCTACGACACTCCACATCACAGGCGATTTTCTCTGAGGATTTTTTGACGCGTTAAATAACCAGGTTTGGTGGCTCGAGTCGTCCTCGGGATGATTGGCGCTAGAAAACAACTTCACTGGTAGGTATGTCTCGGGCGAGGATTTGCTGTCAATGTACAAGGTTTCTGACATTTATCATCAACGCGCAGCATCGACACAGGACGAAACAAACTCTGCACAAGAATCTACGCAAACATTCTCATCTACCCTGGTTTGACGCCTTTGACTTAGACAACTCAAGAGCTCTTTGTTGGTAGCCGAGGTCAGCTACTTCTGTCTGGCGGAAAAATAGATCGTTGTTGGCATGGCATTTTCATCAAGCTTTATATCATACGTGAGTACCATTTCGTGCCGCTTTCATGCAGTTGTATCTAAACGTGGTTTAGGATCAACATTACCTGTCCTGTGGCGACAAGCACACGTTTATGAGCTGCATATGGATGATATCTTTCTTGATTATCAGCTGACAGCGCATGAGAATAAACACTGCTTCCTTCAGATTTCATTAAATCTAATGTTGGATTTTAGTGACGTATTTCCATTCAAAAATACCGCTCATGGTTGAAAATTTTGAAATTTCTTCTCTCACTTCACAAGCAGGAGTGTAGGTGTGTAAAAATTGTAAATATTTACACGAGATGCTGATCAATCAGTTAAGATTTAGTAAATTGTTCCTTGTGCGCTTGGGATATCCTCCAGCCTTCATCCATATATATAGGATCTCGAGGACGGTTTAACCACCTTGACAAGAACATGTCCTTCCACGCTCTCAGTCGTGCGCAGACTCATCTTGCCTGGGACAAGAGGTAAGCTCCAATGTCCTCCAAGAAATAAATCTTAATGTCTCAACTTTGCGCCTTCGATAAAGCATCCCTCCGGCAATCACAGTTCAATCTGGTGACACCATCTCGTTCTCCTGCCTTGATGCGTCCAACGGACAAATTACGAAAGAATCAACGACAGCAACCATAGCATCGCTAGATTTTTCACTGCTTGACCAAGTCAATGGACCTGTCTACATAAATGGGGCAAGTGTTGGAGACACTCTTCAAGTTGATGTCATGTCTGTCGAAACCGCAGAGTGGGGTTGGACAGCTTGTATACCAGGATTTGGACTTTTGAGCGATGAATTCCCGGACCCTGCACTCAAAATATGGATTCTGAACAAACAAGATGGCTTCGCCTGGTTTGACGAGCAACAAGGAATTAAGATACCTCTGCGGCCTTTCGCAGGGGAAATGGGTGTAGCGCCTGGTGCAGAGGGCGCGCACTCTACGATTCCGCCCTATCGCACTGGTGGGAATATAGATACGAGACATTTAGTTGCCGGGTCCACCCTTTTTTTGCCTATTGAAGTAGAGGGTGGATTGTTTTCTATTGGTGTGAGTGTGGTGCCTCTTTGATGACTATTTTCTGAACAAGGCTGAATCATACAATGCAGGACGGACACGCCGCGCAGGGAGATGGTGGTAAGTGATTTTGTCAGCCCTTATGTGCCATTCAGTAAAAGTCCTACCTTTTTGACGTCGGACCCTAATAGAGGTCTGCGGTGCGTAATAGTGTCACTTTTTGACAGCAAAATGAAGGGTTTAACTTGTGGATTCTGTGATTCCTACCTTCTTCGTATGCAGGAACGGCGATAGAAACCCCCATGGAAGTGACTGTGCGACTGACAGTTAGGAAAGATCGGCCCTACACGAAGACACCTCACTACCAAACTTCCAGACGCCACAACAGCAACAACAGCAACAATGGCGATGATGAGCACTATTGCACCACCGGAGTCGGGCCTGACCTTCGTGAGTGCACCAGGGATGCTGTTCGCAGCATGATTGACTACCTGGAGGCCGAATTCAAGATGAGTCGCGTCGACGCGTACATGCTATGCAGCGTCGCAGGCGATCTTCGTTTACATGAAGTGGTTAGTTTGCAGTAGATTTTATTAGCCAAACGCTAATGCTCACCTCGAATTATCGCCAGGTCGATATGCCTAATTATGTGGTGAGTTTGTATTCCATCCCCTCATTTTCCTCATTTGCTGAAACATTTGTACTTCTTGATTATCTTTGACAGGTCGGCATGATGTTACCCAAATCTTTGTGGCAAAGTTCCCCAGTCATCTTATCACCCCCTCACTAGTAGCTTATGGAATGCAATTCTGCGGCGGCTCTCGGTGTTGTCATTGGCAGTCTGAACTCGAGAGTCTCGTCATAATGCGCAGGCGTCGCTGGTCCGAACTTGATGAATCATTTCGTCAAAGCAACAGTCGAAGAGAGCACAGACAGCGAGAGACCTTCATCTCCAAATGGAATCAACCCCACATGACAATTCCTCCGAATAGCTATATCTAATCAATTTTTGGGTCTCCTGAGCGCCTTGAGCGGTGATTCGCAATAGTCATCATCTTCACCCAGCACCTGTTGTGCTCTTCTACTGTCAGGTTATGAAGCAGAGGAGCATCGAATCCGGGTCCGCATCTCGCGGACTGGATGAGAACGTGAAAACCTCTTTCAATTGAATCCCTGAGCACATTTGACGGAGAAGATATCTCCTGCAAGGATTTTTATGTAAACCACAGTCGGCAGCATTCCTCAGGCACGGTTAAGGTTGCGAAGATGGTCCCTTTGAATCTTATGGTTATAGGATGGTTACCCGCATCGGACGGATACCGGCATGGGGGTTTTGCCTCATAATTTGATTTAATTCGCGAAACGAATAGGGATTTTACTCTATTTTTTCCTGTGCTGGTAATGGTGGCGTCATAAATCAGGCGCAAGTCTCTTGAAATTGCTATTTCGCTCTAAGGTTTACTGACGATTCTGAACGAAAAGAGCGTAGTCTCCACATCCAAAGCTTAGATCTCGGGTATACGACCCAATGATGTGGACCTAATCTCCGGTGATCATACTGAATGCATGTCGCCGTTATGCATAAAGCATAGTGCGGATTGCCTCCTTCGTTTTGCCCTTTCCCTCTTTCCTCAACCCAAAACCACGACATCTGTCTCTGTCGCCGTGCAATTACGGTCCAACCATGTCCTTGAAGATGAGAAGCAAACCAAAAAGTCCTCCCACATCACCTTCTATACCTCACCCAGGACCACAGGCGTCACGATGGGGTGCTTCTATAGCATCCGGCTCCGAAGAACGACTTCAGACGCGGGCAGAAAACGCGGAGCAGGCGCTTAAGATATCAAAAGAAATTGACAGTATATTGCAGGAGGGGCGCAAGCAGCTAGAGAGGCGCAAGAAGGCGACGAAAATATTGCTACTCGGTATGTCTCTTAAAATTGTGTTTTCTTGGATTATTGGGCTAACCTCACCCCACCTGAAGGTCAATCTGAATCAGGAAAAGTAGGCCTTGGTTCGTGAATTACTGTTTGTTGGTTATTGACAACGTTGGTCGATGACAGAGCTCGTTCCTCAAAAGTGCGTTGGCATATCTTTGATGCGTCGGGCAGCCGAACTAACCCCAAACCCTACCAGATTTCCAGTTGACATTTGCACCCAAACACTTTGACACCGAACGTCTGGTATGGCGTATCATCATCCAGCTAAACATTATTGGGTACGTGTAGCTACTTTCTGGGAATTGTAACCATCGTCCTAATTACCCCGTCAGCTCAATAAAGACCATCCTCGATGCGCTCTCTGAGGAATGTGAGCCCCAGGGTCCCTACTCCAACAATACTGGGAGCCAAAACGCCTCTAAGTCAACGCTACTATACCTCAGGCGAATGAGATTCGCACTATCTCCTCTTTTCTCCATCGAGTCCGATCTCTTAAGGATGCTGGCACCGGACTGCACGGATTCAAGGGATATGTCCGTGAGGGCTGGAGCAGGCTGGAAGACCTTGTTGAGGATGAAAAATTCAGGTTACAACCCTAGGGATAGCTACGACGTGCGACCGATGCTGACGCCTGAGCTGGATCCTACTTCTGTATTCGCGGCCCAACGTGATGATATCATTGCTTTCTGGAAGGACGCTGACATTCAAGACGTCCTACGACGGAGAAGACCTCGTTTGAGAGACACGTCAGGATTGTATGTTCATTCCCTTCCCACTGCCACTGGCCCTTAAACATGATACCTGTAGCTTTATGGATGACCTGGACCGAATCGCAACGGCGAATTATATCCCCACTGATTGTAAGCTTTATAAGCTACCCTGATAATAACCTGCTGATACTATTTCGATACCCTGTAGCGGACATCATCAGGGCGCGAATCAAAACAATGGGAGTCGAAGAACATTCGTTCCTGATAGAAAGAGGTGACCACACAACCAAAAGAAACCCTTTTGAAGAAACTTATTCAACCCTGAAGATTTTTTAGGTCGCGACGCGAATTCAGAATTCATCATCACGGACGTCGGTGGGACGAGACATCAGGTATGTCATTCGTTGTATTACTTCTTTTTCCGTCCTTGTCTCTCAGTTCTCATGCTTGGTGAATAGCGCGCCTCTTGGGCGCCGTTCTTCGATGATGGTAATTACTTTTTCAAGGCATAATATCGTTTTTGCCGGCTAATAGTTGATCGTAGTCCAAGCAATTCTGTTCCTTGCCCCCCTTGCATTTAATCAAATGCTCGAAGAAGATAACAAAGTTAATCGGCTGGTAAGAACATGTCAGTTGCGTTTTAATGATGACTTGCTTACAACCTACTTTCGCGTTCGCAGGAGGACAGTTTGTATCTATGGCGAGATCTGTGTGGTAACAGGTTATTAATCCATGCTAATATTATCCTCTTCTTCAACAAGGTACTTACCCTTTTCATGTGCTGGATCATTCTCTGATGCATGAACAGATGGATGTTCTCGAAAACATCCTCGCCTCTGGGGTTGTGGTCAAAAAATATGTGCCCACATTTGGCGACCTTCCCAATGACGTGCCAACCGTGATAAAATGTTTGTTCATTTAGCTCACTACAACTGCTATGTCTAATCACTGTCCATCCGTCGTCAGATTTCAAGGACAAATTCCGGATATATCACGTACGTGTTTTTCTCCTCCGAAACCACCGCCGAACCTAACACTCATTTCAGAAAAAGCTCTCCCCTGAGTCACGACCGTTTTTCGTTTACGAGACATCTGCCATTGTAAGTACGCCTCAACGAATCCATTCGGAAAGTACCCTAATCGACCCTTGCTCAGGATATCAAATCAATGAGTATTCTTCTCAGTGGTGTTCGCGAGTCCATCCTGCGTCAAAACCTCCGTCAGGGTGACATGTTGTGATCTCGGAAATGATCACAACCGACGTATCGTCTTGTGTCAACAGGTAGCCTCTCATCCATATCAGGGGCTCTGCGGGGCGCGTTTAAAGACCGGTCCCCGTTCCTATTTCCTCCCTATGATAGCACCCTATGAGCATGGGCTGCGCACATCTCATATTGCCCTTGCCCTAACCAAATACTTGCACTTCGGTGGTATATAACAATGGATCTGCGCCTTGTTGTCTATTTATTTATCCTTCTATGTGTCTCTAATTTGTTGTATAAATCTAATATGTAGCACCACTTTTCAAACTCCAATAATCCTATTTAACTTCGCATAACCGTCATGCTTATAATACAAGCTCCTGAGGGCAAGTGGGATTATATGATTATCCATGTTCCGAGGCGCTGGACGTTGTCACGGTGATCAGCAGTAACCTCGACAAGGGAGACTAGATTCGAGAGCTCAAAAATGCTTAAATGAAGGTGTTTACAAATTGTCGGTGCGGAGTGCCGCAAGTTCAATCCATCTTCTCACATGGAACTAGGGCTGGGTATGATAATAATAATGATCAGCTTGCCTACAGAGTTGTGGTGAATTTGAAGACCACCCAAAGCCACACATGCGCTGGAATTTAAAATAATGGTCAGAAAAAAAAAGCAGATTCCCCCTTTATAACTGGATAATTCATACATACATATAGGGAAGGTTACGTTGTCGAATGAAGGCGCATACCTGACGAATGAATCCGTCCGTAGCTGCATGGCGTACACACTGGCACGTTTTACAGTGCTTAAATATTTATACTGATACACCCGGAGACCCCAAATTTTCTCCGGCGGCCTGCAAAATCTTCAAACGTTTGTGTATGCCAAGCTGCGACACCTCGGAAGATCACCACCACATGACGAACACCGGCACTCGACTGAATCTGAAGTTGAGAACCGAAGTCAGATATGTATCTCATCGCGAGTGATTGGCGCTGTTGCGAGTGATGATGGGACTGATGCCTATCTGATGGGCTAGATGGGCTAGATGGACTCTGGACTCTGGACTCTGGAGTACTATGGACGTAGCAATGGACCAGACTCGAGCCCCACTACCCCAGGTCCATTGAAGGTTCCTGAAGACCCTCTTGGTGACTGTTCTGATGGCAGATGAAAATAAACTTGCAATCTGATAAAGCTCATCCGATAAAGGCCGATTGTCTTATCTGATAAGAAGGCTTCCCTCGTATCTCTCCTTGTCCTCTAACTATATCCACCACTCCTCCATATACCGTACTCCCGCTCTGTTACATATTAAATTAACATGGGAGGAGGAGCAGCACCTACATCGAGCACCAAAACAGCTGTCGTGCTAGGAGCTGCGTACGGAGGTTAGTGCATACCAAATCCGTCAAGATTGAACTAAATATGGATCGCTCATTCAATCTATTAACGTAGGCGCTCATGCCGCACAGGTTCTTGCTGCGGGTCTTCCTGAAGACTGGCAGGTTCTTTTAATTGATAGAAACTCGTCAGTTCGATCTATTTAATTTTATCATTCGACCATGGGCTGAATGGATTTGATGTGTCAACTGTGACGTTCAGACATGCCAATCGTTAGTCCAAATCGAGCTCTGTATTACGAATGGTGTGTACTTACGAATTGCTTATTTATAGACGTCTATGTTATGCCCAGATATGCCGTACTACCCGGTCATGAATACAAGGCTTGTGAGTCGCCGCAGTGCACATCTCCCAATCTTTTCTCGTCCTGACCCCAAACTAGTCGTACCTTACACCAAAGTTTTCCTTGTTGACCCTCCGAAGAAGAACCACATCTACGTGAACGCTACCATCACTTCACTCCGACCAAATCATATCACCCTCTCGAAATCATTCCCCGAACTTGGCTTCCCAGACCGAACTATCCCTTTCGACTATGCCATTTATGCACTTGGCTCCCACCTTCCACCGTCTCTTGATTTATGGAAGGCCGAGGGTTCCTCAGTATATCATGGCTTAAAAACCGAGGGATGCGCATGGCTGCAAAGAAAGCAAAAGACAGTGGAAGAAGCCCCTACAGTCCTTGTCGTCGGTGGAGGCGCGCTCGGTATTCGTGAGTCTACTTCACGCTGTACAAGTGATTGGTTTTTATTTCTGTTGGTTTCTTTAGAGTTCGCCACAGATATTAAGTCCGTATACCCTGATAAGAAGGTCACCCTTCTCCATTCACGACTAAGGCTGTTACCCCGTTTCGATGAGAAAATGCATGAAGAAAGTACGTCGGGCAACTACAGAGCGATGTTATAAATTGGATTATAACCTTTTTTTATTTAGTCCTCAGCACATGTGAGAGCATTGGTATCGAGCTGATTTTGGGCGAGAGACTCGACCTCGATTCCATCGAAGAAGGAAACGCCAAAATTAACGCCCAAGGTCAAAAGGTCGTGCGCACCGTCACGGGTCGCGAGATTGCGGCTGATTTACTGGTGCGCATCATCGATAACTTTACGTCGTCTCTCTAACGGAAACCGATGTCGTGTGCATCTAGCTTCTATGCACAGGCCAAGTTCCAAACACACAGCTCATAAAAGCAATGGACCCAAGCGTCGTGAATGAGAGCAACAATCAAGTTCGCGTCCTGCGTACTCTTCAGCTCGCTTCTCCTCCCTCTGTCGCACCAAAAGCCGAGTCTCTGGTAGACGCGCTGCAGAATCTCGACGTCAAAGATGGCAGCTCGTCTTCCACCTCGGCAATTTCGGAAGAGTCAGTCACGACAGAAAAGGAAGACAAGTCACCGTATCCCCATATTTTCGCCATCGGCGATGCAGCCGATGCGTTTGGCGCCATCGCAGCAGGCCACAACGCTTATTCTCAAGCCGAGATCGCTGCGAAGAACATCGTGAAGCTGGTCCTTCAGGACAACAAGCCCAAAGGCGAGCGTCAGCCCCTGGATAGGTATACCCCCGGTCCTCCTGCTATCAAGGTTTCATTGGGATTGGTAAGTTGAGTGCTGTCGAGTCGTCGTTGTGATGCTAACACAGAGTTGTACAGAAAAAGTCTGTTTATCAATTGGGAGACGCTATTGGTGTCAAGATGGACGGACAGGATGATCTGCAGGCACCGGCTATCTGGCCCTTCTTTGGCTTGAAAGTTGAGAAGGACGAGGATATGAGGGTATAATCATTTAGATCCATAGATTAGCATTCTGGAGACGCCTTTTTTTGTTTGTTTAGCTGTTTGATTTATATTTTGCATTGACTTGATGTACGTTGTAGGATAGAGTTGCTCGATTATATGAGTCATTGTTAGACGCTCTACCGACGACAGCGAGACAGACATCAATTTTGTCATGAGCAACCTACAACCTACACACGCTGGAAGTGTTTCTACATCGCAGACTGGAATCCACACTTAACACATGTACACTCTACTTCTTTGATCAACGAATCAAGCTCGTCTCGCTCCTCCTTCGACAGACAAGAACACAACTGCGTCGTCAGTCTATGAAGGACGGTAGGTCTACTTGTCTGCGTGGGTTCAGGGACTGCACTGTCTGACGCAATCCTGCCTCGAGCTCGGGCAATAGCCATAACACTATCCGCCGCAATATTCACATCATCAAGATGCAGGATGGTAAGAAACGGGCAAAGCCACTCCATCTTCGCAGTGCTCAAATTCATAAGCTGGTGTGAAAGCGCATGGTACAAGTTTGACTCTGTTCGTGCGTCCTGGGACGTAGAAGATTCCGCTTCATCGAGGGCAGAGCCTTCAAGTTGAGCGATATCAAGTTCGTCAGTGATAATGAGGCGGACAAGGTTGGGTAGTCTGTGCAACCATAGAATGAGGAATGAGGTGCCCTGTGCAGTGAGGACATTGTGGAGTTCGAGGGTGTGCAGATTTATGGGTGTTCTCAGCGGGTTACTCCATTCAACGAAGAATGGGATGAGGGAGCCGTAAGCCTCTGCTGTGTCGTGTGCGCGCAATGGGAGGGTATCGTTGGGTATGTAGTACCAGTTGGCATAGAATCTCCCCCGTTGCCCTCGGTTGTGCGCGGAGCTGCGGATGACCAAGGAGAGGAGTGAAGGCGCTTCAATCGCGTGGAGAATGGCGCCTTTGTAAACGACATTTGTGAGCTCGAGATGTTGGAGGTGTGGTAGGGGAATCCTCAATGATGTGTCATGTGCAGGGATGGTAGTGTTTTGGGGGAGTCGATAGACATCTAAATCTTGTAGCTCGAGTGACGTTACGTTTGGTACTTTCGAAAGATATCCGAGGGTTTCTGAGATGGGAGAGGTGGTTGCGAGGTGCGAGGGTCGGCGGTTGGAAGTGTTATGAAGGCGGAAGTGGGTGAACGAGGGAGAGAGAAAGGCCTTGATCCATGAGTGTGGGAGGGAGTGCGCGGAGAATGAGTACAGCTTTGGGCGAGAACGTACTTCAACGCCTTCAAAGAAGTGCGAAACATCAGCATTAGGGTTCTGACCACCCCAATACAAGTCGAGGACTTCCAGACCATTGAGAATGTCATTGCAGTTGACATTTGCCACCAACAAAAAGTGAACGGGAACTTGCAATCGAACGAAGTTGCGACGAAGCCGTGCCAGGGAGTTAGTGATGACCTCATATCTCAAGGCGTTGCTTGAAGCATGGCAAGTAACGTCCAAAGGTGCCTCCTTGGCTCGGACGAGCTGGTTATATAATTGCTCCGCCCGGACAGGCACCACTGTTTTCTCGATATCCAGGATTCCCCACAAATGTGGGTGCGAGTTGGTGATTAGGTGCCAGTCTTTGCAGACGAGGGATACGTGGTGAAGATGCGAAAGGGTCAACAACGGCACTCAGACGACTCACAGCTATCCAAAAAACAGCAGCCCTAGCGATCACGGGAGCACTCAAGGGCACAGCGGCGGACGACCTCAACGCACATGCAAAACTGCCACCAATGGAATCCCTCCTCCAATACATCAGCAAAAGGTCCTACATTCGACTATGCACCCTCCCAGACAACCACGTGCTGCACAAGGTAGTGAAGCGGGCGTACCAACAGAAGGACAAGAACATCAAACACCAAGGCCCAATTGACAAACTGGCGAGGCTACACAACATCAACCCGGACCTAGTGGAGAAGTTCTCAACCAAAACAAGGCCATACGACTCAAACCCCGTCTTCACCACCCACATCGCCACTACCAGGGAGCAGTCCATCATAGAGGAAGAACAGGACGAGGCAAGGGTGAAAATCTACACGGACGGCTCGGGCATAGACGAGTCAGTAGGAGCAGCAGCATCAATACACCTCGGCGACGAGGATGAGCCCAGAGCAACCAGACATGTTCATCTAGGACCAAAGGACAAGCACTCGACATACGAAGCCGAAATGGTAGGTCTAATCCTAGCTATATGGTTGCTAATCACCAAGGCCAGCTATATGCTACGGAGGCAAGATATTAGCATATACGTCGACAACCAGAGTGTCATCAAAACCATCACCTCGAGGACGAAAGGCCCAGCCGAATACCTGAAGAACGAATTCTACAGACTCTGCGACAACTATGTACGGCGCTATGCAGACACTGGCTCGGGGCCACTATTCAAGATCAGGTGGATCTCAGCGCATAGTGAAGTTCAAAGGAACGAAGACATCGATCAAGAAGCCAAGAACGCGGCCAAAGGAATGATGTCGAGAAGCGAGGACCTTCCCAGATGTCTACGCAACACCCTCCCTACCAGCAAATCGGCGCTCAAGCAGGAGGCCAAGAAGGTGCTAAGCCAACAGTCCAACGATCTATGGGTGAAGTCTCCGCGATCTCTCAAATACGAGGGAATCGAAGACGATTTCAAATTCTCCAACTTCCACAGCCTCGCTAACAAACTCAACAGATTTCAACTCTCTCAGCTCGTCAGAATCAGAACCAGACACTACCCGCTAAATGCCTATCTCTACAAGAGAAAACTCGCGCCCTCCGACCTATGTAATAAATGCAATACAGGCGCCAAGGAGACGCTCAACCACTTCATCCACGATTGCCCTGCTTACAGACGACAAAGAAGGAGGATGCACGAGAAAATCAAAGAGGCAAAAGGCGATACTAGCAAAATTCTAGCAAGCGAAGAGTACACCTGGGCCATGCTCACGTACATCCAAGAGACGGGAAGGTTCCCCAGAACCATAAAGAACAGCGGTCAACAGCGATAGACAAAAGCGGAGTGTCTACAACACCTGCAACTACAAGCATCCGCACGCGTCACGCACACCAGCTTGACAAGCCGTCGAAGACAGGATGCACCTGATCCCAGTGCACACATCGGAGCAGGACGAGAGGATTACGACGAGAGGAGAAGACCAGTCCCGAAAACGGCGTTCCTGTGCCGGATCTCAAGGGGAGCGATCACTCGGGGTGAGCCCTTAGAGATGCTGAGGGATGGTCCAGGAAAATGTTTTATATTTCTAGTATACTACTAGCATTACACGCGAGCCGATGTCCTACATAGAGTGGTCTCTACAGGACAATAAATCCGGAATTTAAAAAAAAAAAAAAAAACGTGGTGAAGATATTCAACTCCCCAGGCGTGCACTCCAATTTCGAATACAGTGGCCAGCGTCTCGGAGGGTAGGTCGAATATTGAAGTCATCGAATCTCGGAACTTTGGAAGGCGGTGAACGTTTGAAAGGAAGGTTGTGACACAACACTGTTCGAATTTTCAATACTTTATACATATTCTAGCCGGTCAGGCTCGTCAACATGAAACCCTGCAGATCCTTCGATCAAGCCTTCGAATCAGAATATCCAGCACTGAGCGGTCCCGACCATCTATAGTTTAGCTCGACCAGGTTATTCGCTCGAGTCACCCATCGGGTTCGAGTCATTTGCAACGACGGTTGGGGACACTGGGAGACGTCTGTGCTTAGTATCCAGGACACATAAAAATGCGTGGTAAGCCGAACTCGAATGACATTGACAAGAAATGACAAACCAAGGTGCGTCCCAAAAGTCCCAAAAGCAGCAAAAGATAAGATTCTCCAGATAAGATATATCAAGCTGCTTAGGTAAAATGTTCACACATGAATTGTACACAGCTTTCACAGCCTTCGGGGTTCGTCCGCCACTTGTCTGCGGTTTCTGCATTGCATTTAATTATAGAACTGCGCCATTCGGGTTCCACATGGCCTCAAGGAGTCGAAAGCCTTTGAAGAATTGTCAGTAATCCTCTTATGAAGCGCAGTTGAACGGGTTAAACATGAGCCTCTTGTACACCGTTGTATGGAAATCTGGGTTTCCAATTCATTCAAAAAGGGCCGGGTGACTGGCGTGTCTTCCTTTCCTTCTTGTTCTCATCTTCTATCAGCGTAAAAGCTTTGGATTGCGAGTGGCGTTTATCCCTGCCTGCAACGAATTCGAATCAAGCAGGCGCGTCGGTGTGTTCTCAAAGCGGGGTCGGCCCGGAATTCTTAACTCCCAGAATCCGCAAATTGTAAGTCGAGCCAAGACCCAAACGCTCCTTGTTTCTCTTTTACTTTGTATTAGTTCTGGACGGACATCTGTCTAACATCCCCTCCATTGATTCTAGGCATCACTTGCGGACTACCTACTTCTGGATCTGATCTAGTCGTCGGCTTACAGAATACAGATATTCGTGAACCTAGTGAATATCAATTGAACAGAAGATTGCGCACCTGAAGACAGCTTTTGTCGACCGCAAACCCGCTTTCCAGTAGCCAGAATGTCGCACCAAGGATATTACCCACCTGTTATCGAGAAGCCTGGGCAGGCATACTACGGCTCACGTATGTATACTTTGTCGTTCACTTAAGTTCAACGAAGTACTGATAAAAGTACTACTTTCAGATCCGCAGATGCCCCAGTCTCAGCCCTACCAAAGTTACCAGGGATCACCATATCAATCATACCAAGGGCAGCAGCCATATGCTCCTCACCCTCAACCCCAGGTGGTATATGTCCAACAGGTTCAAGGTAATAATTCATCCTCAGGTGCGGCGGCTCTATTGCCTTGTGCTTGGTATGTGCACCTGTTATTATGAGCGTCAGGGCTTGTCTGACGGTCGTTCTATCCTACCTTCCAATTTTATGCCACACAGCCTAGCAGGTATTTGCACCGCCATGTGCTGCTGCCCATGTTGTTGCTGTTTCTAGGGAGTGCCAGCTACTACAATTATGTTGTCACCATTTGTAAATCCAGCAACCATAGCTGATGTGAGTGTCATTCCTTTACCAATTTCCTTGTGGCGTCTTAGATGTATTCATAAGTAATTGAAATGTGCTTACGAGACTATTCCAGGTATCATGACGGAGTGTCGTCGACTCTTGTTCTCCTCCTTTTCTAATCTCAAACCTCAAAGATGGACTTCAGCTGTATATATTCTTATGAAGCCGGCATATCAGCCCCGCTTGTAATAACGAGAAAAATTCAATCTGCATCGCCCTATTCTCCTCCTGCTTGAACATTGTCACCTGGGTCTGCAAGCGTGGCTTTCCGACTATCCTCAAGGATTTCATTTTATGCCATGTCTTGTCTTTTTAGGAATCGCACCTCTTTTCTATCAGTGTCTTCCCGAAAGCACCCCAATATCCCCTACACAAGTCTTCGCCTGGATTTCAGGGAACTAATGTCAAGGAAGGTAGTGTTCAATCATCTGAACCGCGCCTCGTTGTAGGAAATCAGCGGCAATTTCAAACAGATTTTGCGCGGCTTTCGCATGTTTGAATTGTCTCATCTCTCCATCATGGGGTATTTTCGATGAGCATCACGATCATCAGCTCAACAACCAATCTAAATTCAGTCGTCATTCAATTTTTTCCTCTCCCCCCCAGAGCTCTAAAGCGCAACTCCTGACTCCATCATGCAGACACAGTGACACAGCCCGAGAATATAAAAACCCACGCCGTCAACTATCAGCACGTCCAATGGAAGAAGGCACAGGTTTGCGTATTCCTACAAAGCCAACTTAAGTAACCCAGGGTCGAGCATGTTGTGAACAAGTTCTGCCAATTTGCAATTGGATGGCTTTCCGTAGACCTGATTTGAAGAAATATCTTCAAATATGACCACTAAATAGGCTTGATGTTGAAATAATGACTGACTATACATTCCGGGGTCCTCATCAAACATCTTCCAGCGTTTTCAAACTCAAAATTTGGAAGAGGGTACCTACCCCCCTCTCTAGATTTCTAAACGTCGAAATAAGATGATAAAACATCCGTGAATCCGCTTTTGGGTTGGTGGCGTGATGAGTGTGAGCAAGGGATGGTGTGACTCACTCATGTCACATTCGATATACACGAGCTCGTCGTCTTCGTTGTCCTCGTTTTCGGCAGTCATGATCATCTTCCGTTCGGAACCATCGTCGTCGTTAATTCCTTGACTGTGACGGGATATAGCGTAGTAGAGTTGGGAAAGAGGAGCAGGACTCAGATGTGTCCCTCTCAATGTTCCTTATCTTATCACTACCATATTTGGACATTATTAGTTGTTCAACATGTTTCATTTATTTGAAGTTGCGATGCTGCGGTTTGCATCTTCAAATGCACACATTCTCCAAACCCCGTTTTTGAACTCCGACACAAGGGTTTGAAGTTAGAAATTTGAATCTAGGTCTACGGAAAGCCATCCATTTATACCCTGTTTTGGTGTCATTACCGCACACTTTTTCGTTTGGCCTTGCTTTTCCATTTCCGCCTGCTTGGTCTTGGTCTTGTCCTCACAGCCTCGGAATTGTCTTTGCTAATACGTCCATCTGCTTTTGTTCTATTAACAATGCATCATCATTGGTAGGTATCTATTCGAAGCGCCGAACAAGATCAGATGCCAGATTCGATGTATTATTGGTATGGAGGTCTACGGGTCCTTACGCAGCTAGGAACCGTAGCACCGGCGCACCCTGTTTGAATATAAGTACCAAGACGTGACTCGTCATCGGGGAACATATTTATATCTTGCTTTTCCGTCTTGTGTTATCACCTTTTATACTGGCCTCCGACTTGGGCATATTGGCATCTCATTTCTGGGAGTAAAGATGTATGTCTTCATCCTTCCTCAGTCCCCTGGTCATTCGCTAATCCCTGCGCCGTAACAGATCTACTTTACCAGCACACAAGAGTTCTGCGCGCTGACCCAGACTCTACTTAAACTGATACAAGCATAACATCATGTCAACTCGCGGGGCACCATACAACGGCTACTACGCGCCTCACGTCGGTATGCCAGTGTCATGTACGTCTGCTTTGCGTCCTTCCTTGATAGTACACGACCTAATTTCCGTCCTCTCACCTACGCATTCTTTCTCCTCACTCAGCGTATCAACCTTCCAGACATCCCAGAATGTCACAAGTCAACCAATACACCTCTTCATCCTCATACGAAGAACGTTCTCAGTCACAACCACGCCCTCTCAGCCCGTCTCCGTTTGCATACCACCAAGCGCCTGATATGAGGTCAAAATACACGCCTGGCTATGAGAGGAGCGATAAAGTTAATGGAGAGGACAGGAAGAGGTCGTGGACGGAGCAGTTTTGCTGCTGTTTCACGACGTGTTCTGAATGGTGCAAGGACGATGATTGAACAGAGGTCTGTGCTCAGCCTTGGTTGGGTGATGGCTTTGGTTATTTTTTTTTCGTTTGAACATTATCATTACGACTCATCTCTCAACACATACACATGTCTTGCCTCAAGTTGGTATTTAATATTTTCTGCCTTCTAATTATTAGATTCCTTCTTCAACTAGCCTCGCCTCGTAGCTTATTTTCTTCGCAACTTCTTCAAGCTATATAATAATAGAGAAAATTTTTCACTCCACCTCAGAAATCTCATACCAGTTTGGTTCAGTCAATGTCCATTAAACTGTCATTTTAGGAAATGAGAGATACGATATAGTGACGTGGTTTAAACGAGCGGAAGTGTACATCTACAAAGCACAAGTACTGTAGATCATACAAAAAGGAGACAAACAGATACCAGAAAGAAAATGTCAGCGATACCAGCAGGTATATAAGTAACTAGCTATGCAAATATTGCAGAAGATATAAAGTCTCTAACTAGATCGTGAACTCGTCGACGGGGTAGTCCGTATTTAGTGGAATAACACAACAGCACCGAGACCAGAAAGGAAGGCCCAGAGCGCAATCACTGGGTAAATCTGTGCATTAGAACTCGCAGAGCTGGGCTGATTGCTATTGCCACTTGAGCCGCTGGAGCTACCTGAGCTCGATGATCCAGAACCGCTGGAGCTAGAGCCAGCTTTAGGTGCGCCAGTGGCAGCAGCAGTAGCGGCGGCAGGTGCGCTTCCGGCTTGTGTCAATCCCAAGCTTGCGAGAGCGACGCCGTTGGAGATGGTGGGGACGGTGACACAGTTGGAGGAAGATGGCGTGGTGAAGGCAGCTGTGGGGGTGGTGAGATCACCGATGGTGTAGACGCTTCCTCCTGGAAGAGTACCGGTGAAGCGCTGAGCAAAGGTCGAGAACTGGGGAACACCGTTGACGGTTGCGGTTGGGTACCATCCTGGGGGGTCTAGAAGAAGAAAGGGTTAAGTGCTTGTACACGGTGGATGAAAGAGGGAAAGGGCTTACATGCGACGTCGGCATCACAGGTTTCGCTAAAAATAGAACATGTTAGAAAGGAGGAAATTCTGATAGGGGAAACTAGACTGACAAGGTTCCGTTCACAGCATAATTTCCGGGCATAACGAAACCGCAACCGACCTCATCAAGTTCGTGCCAGCACATGTTTCCAGCGCTGTAGGTGGAGTTGGCGTTCGTGCAGACACGGATACAGAATTGGTTGAAGTCCTATTCCAATTATTGTAATTGAGAACCACTCGACCACTAAATAGACTCGACGTACGATGTAGAGCATCCATTCAGCAAAGTTCATGTCGCTGCCCAAAACGTTGGAAGTGACATTTCCACCGATTGGGTTTCCATCACCGAAAGCGCCGTGAGGGTCGAGCTCACTATGCCGAAAGTCAGCAACACATCACGCTCATTGATATCGAAACAATTTACCCTCCAAAATCACCAGCAGGGATGTTTAGCTTTGTCAAGTCACCATAACCGATAATTTGGACATAAAAATCGGTCTTGAGGAAAGAAACACCAGTGATGGTGCCGTCAGGAATAAGACGGGCGTTGTTGCGTTGCTTGGTACACCAAGCAACTTCAAAGGTCTATAAATAGAATGGTAAGCGGAGCTATTCCAGGCAAAAATGATATTCCATCAAGCACCGCAGAAGAAAGCTGTGGAAAGAAAAAAAGAGGAGACTTGAAATAGACACGAACCTCTGAATCACCAATATCCTGTGGTGCTGGGGGAGCAAACAAGCAGAAGTCCTGTACATGAACATTAGAATTATTAGACTCGAAGTGACCGAATCACAACTTACATCGACGCCATTGATGGAAAGCAGACGTGCATCACTGCTTTGGTTGAGAGCCGTGCCCATGGTTGGAGCAGGGGGGTTTGTGGGACCCATAGTACCCGTTGCAATAACACCAGGAGGAAGATTAGGAGCCTGAGCCGTAACTGGCATAGCTGGCAGAGCCAGCAACAAAGCAGTAGCGAGTGCGCTGAACATTAGGACTACGGTGGTGTTTTAGACTAATAAAGAGTCGTATAAGTTCGAGAGTGATCTAGTGAGTGAATGTGAGTGTTTTTGGTGGTCTTGAGCGAAGTCTTGAGGAACGGAAGTGGAGGGGAGGGGAGAGATGGTGATGGTCGATGGAAGAGAGAGCTTTGGGGTGAAGGGGAAGAAATAAAGCAACGGCCACGGCAAGATTGGCCCTTGAAAAACTATTATTACACCATGGAAAACGAGGAAAGGTTGTTAGTTTCACATCGGCAATTTTAGTTCATTGGTCGTAAATAGAATGCAACTTCGATGAGAATGTCGGACTTGACTCTTGGAGCAGAAAGGGAAAGCAGCAAACACTGTTTGACCCAATTTTGAATTCAAGACGATTCAGTTTCAACCCCAATAATTTGAGCTGGAAAAGGGTCGAATGTATGAGAGTGAAATCGTTGCACTGAAGAACAAAGAGTCCGTCAATCATGTCATTCGTTAAGCCATAAGTGATCTATTAATAACACACCTATTTTAAACTGCGAAATTTGCTGCGCCTGCGTAGCCACACCATTACAAACCTAGCGTTGTCAATGCTACAGAGACATACAGATTTCTCATGACAGCCTGAGTGACGAAAAATAATGGCCAGAAGATCCACATTGTCCAGAAAGAAGGGTAAAAGGCAAGTAGACAGGATAATCCATACAGCAGACCGGAAATGAAGACACAGCAACGAACTAAAATTATCTTGAAACGCCCAGCTCCCTACCAATTTCCTTAAGGCAGTCACGGGCTAATGTCCTGGCATCAAACTCGACGGCAGGAACATCCCTGACGATCCGAGATTGCCGTTTGTTTATTGCAGCGGTGCTTTGTCTTTTCTGAGGAGTTGACGTCCCAGTGGTGTTGGGTGATATCCAGCCGTTGGCAGTGGGCGTGGGGATAGAGGCAATTTCACAGAGAACAGGGTAGAAGTGGAAGAGATGAGCAATCGTAGACCTCTTGGCAGAGTCCGCAATAATCTCCTTGGGTGTAGCAGGAACAGGCATATTATCACCGAGGCCTGCCCGAGATGTTAAATACAGAAAAGGAAATTATTTATGCACTTGCCTGGTTGATGAACACAGAACTTGGTTGGATCATCCGATAGGGCTGCCCAAAGCGAGCCAGGCCATAGCCTGAGCGTAAGCAGCTTTTGCAGAACATAGCGCAATTCCTCTTCCTTGACTCGAGGGAAGGGCAATTTCCCCCGAAGAGAATCATCAGCAACATATTCCACTAATGTTGTCCGGCATCGACTGAGTAGAGAAGGCAAGTTTAGAGCAGATAACCTCCGCCTAGATTCTTCTTGATCTATAACAAATGAACCGTTAGATATTGCACACAATCAGAAAGAAGGATGGCACCTTTGGTGACGTCTGAGCAGATGAGGAACAGGAGATCAAAACACCAATACGAGAATCGTTCACGAGGAACCAGGCGACCAAAGTCGGTGGAGCCCATTTCTGGATACCGCTCGTCGATGCTGAGCTCTGTTATCTTGCTTGATGAACTTTGCGAAGATGGAGGTGAAAATGAGAGCGAGGAAGAGGATGGCGAGATGCCGTCTTCTGACTCATAGAGTTTGCTGGCTCTTTGCAAAATTTGCCCCAGCTGAGAAACCAGCGCGTCGGGAACACGCGAATTTCCAAGGTGCGGAAGGACGTCGATTTCAAGTGATGCGATGAGTGCAAGGTCAAAGTTCTCCTCCGTTTCTTTGACATCAGGTAGCATAGATTCTGTCGCAGAACTAAACGAAGTTACGTCAGCTTCTGGCAGAAAAATAGAAACATAAGCTTACCAGTCAGCTAGGATACCGCCCTTGTACACATCGAGAGCCTGTCGCCAAATGCCCTCAACACGGACATCGGGGACCTGTTGATCCAATTTCTGGAGCCCAGTTGTGGCGTCCTTGATTATTCTGAGGAAACAAGAGGTCGCTGTCTTCCATAGCGGCTGATCCTTTCCGAATTTTGAAGGAGCTGGGCAGTCGTACTTGAGCTTGATAGGAATGGAGTATGCCTGAAACACGCATTAACAAAACTATCGTCATTTTGAAACCAAACATACCGAGAGGATAGCCTCCAATGAGCCATCGGTATAGATGTCGAGACTATGTTTGAACTTTAAGAAAAGGTCGACAAGGATAGGCATAGTCTTCTTGGATAGGGCGATGTAGGTAATTCGCTTTTGTGGTGTTTGGGGCAACTGGTTTTTAGGATGGGGTTGGACATCGAAAGCAGCCAAGAACGGTAGAGTAATGTACTCCGAAAGATCTCGCATGACCAACGACGGTGACCCTGGAGGGGATAGGTCGATGCTTTGGATGGTATCCAACACGACGTTCTAGAAAGTGTATCAGCAATGTCAAGGAAATAAAAAAGGAATTTTGTGTGACCTGGACTGGGGGGAGGGCGTCGATATCGGGGCGATAATCCGGG
The DNA here is from genome assembly GCA_015501605.1 of Panaeolus papilionaceus. Lineage (NCBI taxonomy): Eukaryota > Fungi > Basidiomycota > Agaricomycetes > Agaricales > Panaeolus > Panaeolus papilionaceus. The sequence goes on along the minus strand of JADNRZ010000038.1, from coordinate 101,163 downwards.
GAGTTGGGGTATGTAAGGACACCTGGTAATTGGTTAGAGTGGGAATTCGATGCAAACACGGAGAGTAATTACCTTTGAGGATGACCATCAAACGGGTAAGTCGTTCTAGATCCCACTCTTTACCATCCAGTGTCTTTCCAGTGTTTCTGATACTCTGTATCACATCCACATAGGCGACTAAGCTCTCCTGTGTGAAAGGCTGGTGCGGTGAATTTTCTAGGTCTTCTATGGAGGGATACCTCCGTGTTGCCGAGGAACCAATAGTATCAACAGCCTTCCAAGATCGCGAAACGACTTCTTGAACGCAGACTTTAAGGACTCCTTCTGCTGTCGCCGAAGCTTTGATACCCTTCTCCAAACAGCGTAAAGCAGGAGCGGAAACAATTCTGTTATCAATCAGAATCGTCTCTTCAATGTGACCGACAAAGACGTCCCATGCTTTCGCAAACGACTCGAGAAGCATAATGTTTGACACCAAAAAATCTCCGAAGATGGATCCAATCGACTGCAATGCAAGAACTTTGGATTCATCCCAAGCTTGGACGACGCCCTGTTCCTGATCGACCTGAGGATCTGTCAAACCCCGGATTGCTGCAGTCAGTGAGTCCAGCAGAGGGAACGTGATCTGCCAAATACACTGGTCCCATGTCTCTGTGCTGAGCGTCGCACCATACAGTTGCATGGTCCGGAATAGTGTCTGGATGGCTCCATCTCTAACTTCAGCACGGGAGTCGGTACAAAGTCCAAGGACTTCTGATAACAAGAACATCCACAGCTCGCTATACTCGGGCTCCTGCTCGAGATTCTTCCTCTTTGACTGAATCGCGTCAGAAACACTCCAGAGCAAGCTGGCAGCCGCAGTCAGAGCGATGTTGGTGTCTGCTTGTCGTCCAAACTGACCCAAAGTGCCAATGCATAGACGGAGATGTTCAGGGGAGAGGGAGGATACCGAGTCGCATACAAGGGTCAGCGACTGGAAAGCGATTTTTACCAGACCACTGTAAGTCTTTTCTGTCGGGTTTCCAAGTCCAAGGGGAAGAGGTTTGGTACGGGTTACAGGAGAAGCAGACGCCACGCTGAGAAGAGAAACTGAGTCGCTTGAACCCCTTCTTGGAGGTGGGAAGGGGGCACCACTGGATCCTGATGAGGCGGGCCGGCAAACGCTTTCAAGCATCTGGAAAATAATTTCCCATCCAACGACCAGGGTATGCCCCGACGCTTGCAAGATTTGGTGTAAGGTTTCCAATCCCATTCTCCTAAGCTCAACGCTGGTGGTGGTCTGCTGATGCTGGGGTACAAGGGAGTCGGGTATAATTTGTTGAGAAAGTACGTCGAGCACTCTACGCTGCACTTGAGCTTGTAACTCTCCTGTGTTGGTCAAGTTCCGAGGAACGATCAAGAGAATATCGTCAAGAACTTTGGCTGCTTGGATGCGGATAGCTTGTGGTGCGTAGGGAAGATGGATGACCATGAGCAGATGGCTGGTGGTTGTATTCCAAGCGATGTCAGGGGAGCGATAAATCAATCGGTGGATGTTCATGAGAGCAACACCTCCGAGTTTCGAAATACCAAAATCACCAGATTTCTAATAAATTTAAAATTAGTTAATGGAAACACCAGCATCAAAAAACGCACTGCAAATGTCTTAGGAATGAAAATACCGCTAACTCGTCTCCTGTTCCCAACAGTGAGCAAGGGTGGTGCAGGTTCTTCTCCATCAGTGTTTCCATTAACAGGCACAGCAATTTCAGAAGTCTGCAGGCCAACCATCTCAGAGCTTAACTTGCACAAAGCATTGATAAAGTCTCGGAATGCTTCGTCCTCCAAGTTCTTGGATGAATCAAACAACCGTTGAATGGCCGCCTGCATGATTTCAACATCCAAGTCTGAAAGGAGTGGGTGCCTTGGTGCGCTACTTGGCTGGCCAGGTGTGGGGGTTGGTAATCCACTAGAAGAGACTGAGCGATTGGATGAAGGTGTCATACCAGGAGTTGGTGGGATTGAGGTCTTCTTGGCCGAGCTAGTCCCACTTTTGCTCATGAGCGAAAGAACACCGTCCGCATTCTGTAGAGCATCAAGTACAGCGTACCAGCTCTCTCCTAAACTTCCAGCCAGGAAGAGACCACAACCTATGAGCACTTTCAAGCATGCAAGGTTTCGATCTGACAGGCCGGGTGGCTGTGCTGGTCCTCCTAACCCTAGGCCTTCTGACAATGCAGCAGTGGCCGATCGAGGAGTTTGAGGAGGGTTTTCGGCCCACGATTCGAGACTTGAAACTACGCGCGGTGGTACAGCAAACTTGGATAGAGAGTTGAAGAATGCATCCCTGGGTGTAGCAAGTCCGAGCATGCCCGAAACGTTGGTCATGGCTTGATAACTGGCGAGGACCTCGACGAACAGTTCGTCCGAGAGATTGGTCGCAATGACAAAAGAAAGCGCTGCAAGGAAAGCGGGCCAGGCTTGGGATATAATGGATTGAATGACGATGAGGTTGTGGGTGCTTGATTCCTTTTGGGGAAGTGTGGTGAGATCAAGTGCAGGTGGGGCGCGAATCACAGATTCTCCAGGTGCTCGAGGGCGCTGCATAACGAGGTTGGTATAGATGGGGCCTGAGTACGCCGCAAACCCTTCGCATAAGGATATCAGACACTGCACTGCCAACAAATAGACGTATGATTCTGGTATAGGCGGCGCATCCGCTTTATCAAGCTGGTCGATGCTAAAATTTGGACATGAGCCCCAAGCATATCCACAACTGCCATAGAATAACGCACCATTGGACTTTCATGGACGATCCCTGAAGACTGAGGCCTGCACCACCAACCCCAATTATTCCAGCAACACCGGATACTGTCGCGCTTGCAACACGGCCAGCCATGTCGAAGCCATACGCAGCAGCCCCGCCTGGCGATGTAGTAGAATCAGATTGAAGACCAATGCCCCCCATCTGTGAGCTGGTGCCCAATAAATTCGGCTTTTCAGTTACAAGTCTCTTCAGGGCGGTTATTAACGAGGTAAGAGCCTTGGAACCAGACTCCTGGGCATCATATCGATCCCAAATATTACGGATGAGCTCAGCGTCGCTGCACAAACTGAAGTTGGGTTAGACAGGAAAGTCCAGAGGAATAATAGAAACTCACCCTCTCATGACTTCCATGGCCAAAACTCTCATCCAATGTGGGCGAGTTGGGTGAATGGGGGGTTGACTTTCTCCCTCAGCCACATTTTCCTCCCCAATTATCCTGATAAGTAGCATTAAGAAGATCTCCGCCTCGGTGTTCAACTCCAATGAGAATTTCTTCAAAAGCAGGAAGACAACTCGCGTACACCGCAGAAGGAGCGGGAATTGCGGTCGGTCAGAGAGGGATTTCAGTAGCAGGGGACAAAGATGGTTCCTGAGCAGCAGGATAAGCTCTTCATGCTGACGGAAAAGCTGATGATAGTTGGTCAACACGCTTTCAATGAGTTCCAGGGCAAATGTTTTGTGAAGGAATTCCAATTTCAGGAAATGGGGTTTTTCGCCGTTGGCGAGCAGACATAGGTCCTCAAAGACTGAAAACGCATCCCGAGCTGAAGGACCAAGCTTCTTAGTTGTGCCATCAGGTAGTTTGACTTCTGTGAGCTTGGAAGCGGGAAGTTCTTCTGAATCCAAGAGTCGGTCTTCTGCCACCATCTTATCGACGACGAACATCACTAATTGCCTTAGCGTGGCAGCTGCTGTAGACGAGACAACGGCAATGCGGGACTCCTGCAGTTTGAAGCATAGTAGTAGAGCCTAAAGAACAACATGAATTAACGTTTGCGCGCAATCAATCAAAAGGCTTACATCTGCAAGAAGGGGTCCATGAATTGCAGGGAAGTTTGGCACAAGAGAAACCAGTGTCTGAAGGATGCGCAGTTGGATGTCGACGCCCTGTGACATAGCATCGCCCATAATACGTATGATGACTGGGATGGCGGATTGAGGAACAGCTTTCATGGTGATGAGACGCTGCAATGAACCAAGCGAAATTGCAACCACTTTTGCATTCTTCGTAGCACAACCCATGAAGACAGGTCTCAGAAGTTCGTCTGCTTGAGGTCCATCTATCGACCTCCATGAGCGCTGTACCGCGATAAAGCAGACTTAACACATACCTGAAGCAAGGTTGGCTGTAGCTTGTTCTGGTGACGCCCGCAGAATCACTAGCGATTTTTCTGCTGCCTATTCGCGCGTCAATAAAGATCTACAGACGGTGAATAGCACAAGACAGACACCTCACGAATTTCGGGATGTTTTCTCCTGGTTTCGCTGGCCAGAGACTGTGGTCGACGATTAGCGACCTTCGTGCATTTGGGGGTTGCTCCAACATACCTGAAGCTCGGTGACGAGAAATGTGAGGGAACTCATGCTTGTTGGTATACAAGCAAGACCTAAACCTTTTAATTCATATCTTCCGTCAGTATCCGTCGGTCCTCTTGTGTATCCAGATTTGAACGTCTCACTTTAAGCGATGGTGACAACAATGTTGAGTGAGGGCCTTAGTCGCCAACCGTCTTATTACGATTAAACTGTACAAGTTAAAAGAAAATGGAGTCTGATGCAAAGGCAATATTTAGAAGATAAAAAGACTCCGTATGGTGGTCATATGAGGTCGACGTCAAAGGGTATGTGCAAGCCGTGCGGCGCAGCGATCAATCCTGATGCAGATGCATGACCAATAATTGCTTTTCCACGTCAAAGGCTGGACTCCGGTCACTTGCCTGAGGAAACCATGATGGTCAGGCCCACTCATAATTAGTCTTCAGAGATAGATAGAATCGTATGGACGCAGAAAAGGCTAAATAATCTCAGTGTTAAATGTCCCCAAAGGCTTATCTTCATGAACGAAAAGCCTTTCAAAAAAGCAAGATAGGGGCGAATGTGAACTCGAGGTCAGTAGGAGCAGTGTTAGAATATGGCGGCTCATTGGCGAGGATATTCATATTTACTACAACGTCGTACATAGCATGAAGTGCGCTCATCTCGTATATTTTTTATACATAAATCCTAGTATGAGTCCTGATTGAATGAAAACCTTCGTAGAAGTGAAGGGACAATGACCGCCAATTTACGAGGAAAAGAAGATAATAGCTATCATCAGAACTGACCACAACTCAAAAGTGGGTGTAAGCATAGTCTTCGTTGCCGCCCCTTGGATGATGGGTGGTGAGGTTGCAGTTACACCGGGGGAGGAATTGGGAACAGAAGGCGTCAAGGCGGTAGTAGAAGGTCCAATCGTTACTTGACCTATTGTGGAGGTCGGAATCGGATCGTCGGAGGGTGTTGGGGCAGTCACAGAGACTCCTCCACTTCCAGAACCCGAAGGAACGCCCGATACGGTCAGTGGCTTTATAGTCGAAGCACTGCTAACACAAAGACTGTTGAAGGCTTCAAAGATGGAGTGTCAGAAACTGAGACGGATATGGGATAGTACTCTACAGAGGACTCACTATCTGCGATCTGCCGAGCATTCGCTGTAGCGTTAGGACTGCTGACCATGGTGCCGCAGTCAATGCATTGCTGAAACAGGTGTGCATTGGGCACCGTGCAGAGGCAGCCCGCAAGTTGTGCGTTGTTAGTGCAGCCCTGGTTGAAGTGTCAGTGTTTCGATGCAAGCTGTTTCGATAAAGTGAGCGCCTTACCTTGATTACTGTTGTAGAATCCGCGCATGCCGTATCGCACTACGGAATGATCAACAGGGCATTATATGACACTCTTATGGCTCTACGTACAACTCCAGCAGGTGACTGTCTTGCCAAGAGGGAATCGGTATGACCCACTAAGGCTCCAAAAAGAGCTAGCTCGGAGTTCGCAAGTGTCGCTGTAGAGTGAATGTTAAGAAAGTTCACTGCAAGGCCATGTGATGACTTACTTGAAATAAAGGCGAAAAACAACAGAGGTATATTCCAGTACATAATGGGTATTCAATTATTCACTGGCAATTGCGGAACGATGGCACAGAGTATTCCGGGGCAGAGAAGACGGCCCTTCGCACGAAGATGGTGGACAAGGAGAATCAACTGGTGGAAGCCACCTTTCAAGTATATAAACGTTTGTCACTGCGTATGGTTAGTCTCGCTGGTGCACATGTGGCCGTCTGTCGTCCACAGCCTTGATTGACAGTGCGAGTACAAGGGACTTTATTGGATATCGCTGTCAGGCCTAATTATAGGTGACACAGTGTTTGCCGCATTGTACCCTTCAATATTCACAGCCTGTTGAAAAGGCCAAGGTTTTATTCCTTACAAGCCACTGCCAGCGTCAAAAATTAGGGTGGTCTTACATAAATGATTAGACTGTGAATTACCTTAAGCCCTTGAATCCTTGAGGGTAGCATAGTCTAAGATGCAGTATCGGAAACTTGAAAATGTACGGCGTCGGATTTTGGGAGACACTGATGATCGATAACCTTGTATATTAATGACTCGTTATTATCGGATCATTGAAAAGACTTTGAGCCGATTACAGCCTGGCATTGGTTGCAATTTAAAGGGATCGTGGTGGTAATTGAATGCATCAACCTTCCGCCCGGCTCAACTCAACTACACAAGCGTGAGAGCGTTAGCGAATCAGGCAGGCAGCCCCTAAATCACCGTTGGGTCTATTGGAATCAGCCACAGTCCTCCGAGGTCAAGATCCGTAATCCTCCAACGATTCGAAATGTTTAATTAGCCAAAAATTAGTAGTATGTACACAAAATAGCCAGTCCATTCATCACAGAACCTTGAACTATTATTGAAAGATCCCACAATCGTTGCTACAATGCGAGCGCTATGCAGGCAGCAGCAAGATAGACACCCAGAATGGTGTTACTGACTAAAAAAGTGGGCTTAGCATCTCCTCGCATTTGCGGGACATTAGGGTTGTTTGCTGCGCTGGCTGCGGGGAAGTTTGCTGTATTGGTCTGCTGAGCTGGGGCTGGGCCAGGGTTATTTACGCGCGTGATGCTTGTAATGGGTGATGTAGTACCTCTAGATGTTACGCCGGGAGGATTGGGAGAGCCCCCAGTTGGACCAGATGTCGAGGGAATTGTGACAGGAGGAAGGTTATATCCCGAGCATGCATCATCAAACGCTGCGATTGAAACACCGTGCAAATGTTAGCGTCGAGCTCGAGTCCGCAAAAGAAAATATTACTCACTATCTATCAGGTTCTGAGCAGCGGCAGCTGTGTCTTGAGAAGGAGCGCTGGTCATGTAGCAAGTAATACATTGTTGAAGGGTTTGGGCGTTGGGTGCCGTGCATATACACGCTCGAGTATCACAGGCCTATTCAAGAGGACAATGGTTGTGAGCACTAGCGTCCCGGGAACTAGACGACAGGCGCCTATTACTTGCCTGTACTGTATCATCGAAGCTGTTGCAAATGGTATCACACTGAATTGTAGGCTGAATTGAGCGGCTGACGGGTAGAATAATGTATTTGACTCACAGAAGAACCAGAGGTTGTGCGCTGAAAAGCAGAACGGGTGAGAGAGGTTTCCGCCAAAGCCAGGGCTGTATCTCATCAGTTCTGCTTGCATGTCAATGCCGTATATACTCTTACCATGAGACACAAAGAGGAGAACAGAGGTGCCTGTAAGAAGTAGGGAGCGCATTATGAACCAAAACTACAGATATGCGAGGGGTTAGTTAGGTGTGCTGGTCTAAGTCTGAGGACGACCCTCATCACAAGACTGGCCTTTTAAGATGGGAGCTCCTAAACTTTTACCCTCGCCCGAGCCATTACAACCACTGCCTTGATGACGTTCTATATTTACTTTGCAATACTTTCGAAGGATCTGCTAGGATGGATTAGGTTTTACCATCGCCTACTAGGACATTCGAAAATTCATCGAAGTCAAATACACACACGTGCACGACGCTTTCACCATCACCCCGAACGTTCAGATAGCATTTCTAGGGACTCAGGGGAGAGATTGCAGTTGACATGGTGTTTCAACAGGCCAAAGTCACGAAGCATCTTCTGACGCACCTCGAGTGTACTAATATTTACGCTGTTAGAGATCGAATTCAACTCGTACACAGGGGTTGAAGAAGAAGCTAAGCTAAAGCACCCCAATATTCTACAATAGCCGAAAGAGCCACCTTTAATTGCTCGTGATGTCCCTTTCGTTTGGAAGGATCCGAAGTCGAATCTAAGTTCCGCTTATCCAATCCAGCTTTTTTCGAAAGGCTGCATATCTGTTTCGATTGCTCTAGTCCACTCTGACCAGCCGAAGTCGGGTTAGCAGCAGATGTGCTATCACTTGAACTCGGGTTCGGCGTTGTGGATGAAGAAGGTACATCCGTGCTTGATGTGCTTGATGATGGTGTGCTTGATATCGATGATGATGACAATGAAGCAGGACTTGTTGAAGGAGGATCCGATATGAAACTCGTAGAAGCTGGGGTTTGCGTTGATAGCACTTGTGATGGTGTCAAGCTGGGTGTTGGCGCCGATGATGTCGTTGGTGGACTATTCACTGGGACAGCAGTAATTGACAGAGGCGAGAGGTTGCATAGGATATGGAAGTCTAAGGCACGTTGATGATCAGGATCAGATCTACTGCACACCGCCTGAACTCTTGTATTCAGAGGTATTTACCGTCTAAGGCTTGCTGAGCTGCCCCTCGAACCGCTTGCAAATCTGTTGCGAAGCTATACATACAGTTCATGCACTGTTCTAGCGCTCTCCCGTTGTCCTCTGTACATATACAGGCTTCGGAAGTGCAACTCTTTAACCGCGGTATACACAATATAAGATAAGTATTTAGAATCAAAGGGTTTGTTCCTGACCTGAAGAGCGGTTGCGATTGGAATGCATACATCTCGACACTGATATCAGGGGTTAAGTCCATATTTCGTGCATCAACCATAGGACCATCGCAGAAGAAGTCGACTCACTTCACCGGGTAATAAGTTGGTGATTGGCTGTTGAGCTGGGTCCTGAGCTATCACGAATACAATCAAGTGGAGGAGGACTAAGTATATCATATGCTGAGATGGTTGTATTACTCGAAAATTTAAAGCGAAGTCAGAGAAGATGGAGGTTATAGTCAAAGCTTTAACGGGCGGTCTGACGAAACCGCTCCGCGAGGCAGCAGGACTCCATGCACCAAATGGCCAAGAAGAAAACGTGTTGGCTTCCATATCGGGGTCCTCGGGAATATTATTATTCATTTCGGCGGCATCTGCTCATCGACTGCTATTTGACAGTCAGGATCGAATGCCATCGACAAAAATCATAGATATTACTGTCAGGTAGCTTTAGCACGAACTTTGGATACAGCATGAACAGAAAAGAGCTTCGAACTCGCCCGGGTGGGAAATTTAGAAGGCAGTCACGATGTACATACGTGCCCTGGGTAAATTACAGCTATCTCAGAAACGATAGACCGCTTTTCACAACGCTCCGCTTAGTGATTTTATTGAGAAGATCTGTGCCTGCACAGATCTGTCTTCTTGGTCACGTGTGCGAGACCACATTCCACGTCCACGTCTTCCCTCTCTTCTCTTTACTTGCTCATTTATTCTACTCTGTAAAACCACGGCGCTCGTCCTAGCTTGCGTCCGTGGTTCATATTTACCTTTATTCTTTTTGCCCACCCTCCACATTCCCCCTTTTTCCTTCATGTGTTTTCTTCCTTGCCGACTATGTGTATGTAGGTAGCGAGAGCCGTCGATGGGGGCGCATCCGTCCACATCCTCGGCTCTCACACTGGGTCGGGAAACCGGTCCCACAACCGCTTTCCGCTCCCATTCCCCAATCACTCCTACCTACATACTCCTGGTCTCGCAACGGAAAGACGCAAGATTACTTTTGGAGCAGTACAAATAAAACACCCCATCAGTCGCGGTGTTGTGACCTATTGCATTCCTATGTAGTTGTAGAGAAATAGTTATTCAATTTATTATTTCTTGCCATTGTTCCTGCTCGTTTACCCTTGCCTGATGAAAATCATCATGGGGAACCGCTCTCATATCTTGTGTGAAACGAAGGAAAATATCATTCTTTTATCAGCATACAGAAAACCAAAGCAGATTGCCGAAATGTTCATGTCAGTGCTCGAATAATACGACAGGCCAATGCACTCGCAATTGCACAAAGGAGTGTACAAGCGACTGCACCAGCTTTAGCACCAGTTAGACCAAGAAAATTGAGCTCATCTAATGCTGCTAGGGCGTGGTGTTTTGTTTGTATCGCTCCAAATGTAAATAAAATCAATAAGCGGAGCGTTGTGAAAAGCGGTCTATCGTTTCTGAGATAGCTGTAAGTAGAGCCCGAAGGAGATCTCTTTCCCATTGCCCATCACTTGCCTCTGTGTTCCCTTCAGCAAAAAAAATGTCCGAACATGAGATGATACAAGTTACAGGAAAGATATCAGTGCATCCCGCTCCTGAAGATTTGAAGGACTTAAATACACGGGATGTATGTCTCATTCTGTGAGTGCACAAGCAGGCGAATCTGGAGTCTGAAACCTTGCTGACGTGTTTGCTCTTAATTTGTCCGCTATAACTGATGAATTTGAAAGGCTAATGGGAACTACGGGATCTGGGAAAAGTTCAGTATGTAGAGCTGCCTTTCTCTTTTGAATTATATCATGTTGACCAACCCTTGTCTCGTCAACACACAGTTCGTGGAGTGTATTGGCAGTAACAGGGCACTAGGGATCTCGAAAGACTGTCTGGATGGTGTTACACAGAACCTGGCAGTGTATCGTTTGAATAATGCGACTCGCATTGGCGGAGACCCAATTTTTCTCATCGACACGCCAGGGTTCTCAGATGACAAGATCACGGAGGCATCCATTCTTACGATGGTTCAGAGTCTGCTAAAAGAGAAGTACATATTAAATCATCCTCTCCTCAGTTTCCATGTTGATTTACTACTGAATGTGGTATAAATCCTAAGCAAACTTGGATATGTCGATCGCATACTCTACTTCGATCGAATAACGGACATTCGAATGACAGGCGGCAAGGGTCGATGCCTCGAAATATTCAGGGCCATCACTGGTCAAGCGACTGAACAAAACATTACGATAGTCACTACTATGTGGGACCAGCTCTGGAATGAAAGGCAAATAGAACGGGCCAACGAGCGCTTCGAATCGTTACGGAAAACCCACCTCAACGTGAGCCGACGTGCAGAACGTGATACCTCATACGTATTAAGCTAATTGGCCAAATTATTACTGCTTACAGTGTTTTGTGGACGAAGGCTCTTGCATCGTCAAGTTCACGAACAGTCACGAGTCCGCGTTGAGCAGCCTCAGACAATGCATGGAATCATCGACCAGCCTAAACTTCACCTTCGAGCATATGATGAGGGACAACATTCCAGTCTCGAATACGAAGTCCGGACTTCTCCTCTATAGAAATCTCCTGGAACGAAGGTCAGCACTCCAACAGCGCATACAACATTTGGAGGAGGGTATTTGTGAAAACCCGACAAAAGATGACGCCGTTAGAGATATACTCTCTCAAGAAAGAGACGGCCTGATCGAGACCCTCGTCGCTATCGAACAGGAGACGAAGGCGCTCGGCTGTCCTCCTGGACTTGATGTTATTCACTCGTTCGGATATCATGAACCCAGGTTGCAAGCACTGGCTGCAGCATCTACTGCACAAACGATTCCCCAATCAAGTCTAGGCGTAACGAGTGCACCGAAAACGACGTCGAAGTTGAGGGAGCTAGTGAGGAAGGTACGGGCCGCACGGCAGATACAGCACCTCGTTCGCCAATATAAGTAGTACAAATTCAGATGTTTACGCTGCATTCCAAAAACATCAGACTCATGAATGTATCGCATACGTCACTGGTCTATGTTCTATCTTAATGAATATAAATAGCGATGATTAATTACCAGCGGAAGCGAAACAAACTGCAGAACGTAGGCGGAATCCTCTCACCCATTCATACTAGTAGCGACATTCACAGGTCAGATGGCTTGTGGGATGCAACAAGAAATGTGGCCGTCGGGGGTTCCATATTTTCTATTTCAAGCACTTTTACTTGCAGGTTGTTGGCTCACCCCTCCGCTTTGTCGACTCCACTACTACTAATGAACGGTTACGAGATGATGAACGTTACTGGACCTGTTTCTGTACAACTTCTCGCTCATGAGCAGTTGAGGTACCGAGACGCGCATGATCTGCATATGATTTTGTGCGTATATGATTGCTCCTTGGGCCTTGCTGGTTAGGGACTAGCACGGATTAAGCGACCCGAGTATCCACCCGAATTAGACCTGACCCAGGGATAAAATTCGGATTCGGGTGAAACCCGCGCAAAATCTGCGGATTTACGGGTATTTAGTCCATAAATTGATGTAGTGACCGGAAAATTGGAAGACTAAGTGTAGTGGGGTGTCTACAGGGGTTGTGACCACCGCTCATGGAATTGATCCTGTGTAGTTCATATCTGCTATTCATGTTGTATTAGAGACCAACTTATACCTCTATCTAACATATTTTACATTGAAAACTATAGATAGAATGACATTGAAATCACCAATGTGTCTCCGGGTTCCGAAGATCTTGAATGAGCTGAGGAAAGTAGTATAAATACGAGATGTACAGCACAGTGAATAAAGCACAAAAAAGAGTATCAACTTCTCCAATGCCCCCGCGAAATGCGAAACGACTGCCCTCTGTCAATGCTAATGTTCAACGCGAGTCTCAGAGTCGCTCAGGACACCAACCCGACTCCCGCGCTTCCCGTGCTTCGAATACAGTCGCACCATCAGCCCTTCCTCAGCCTGAACGGCCTGAACGTCATCGAGGACGTGCCCACTCTCGACAAGCACCAAATTTTCGAAATGATTCACGACGCTCACCAACAGCCGAGTCATTTCCCGAGCTTGATCGATTGAATGCTCAGTTACACAGTGACAACTCCGAGTCGGACACTGGTTCACCAGTCTCAGACAACACAGACCCCCCTCCTGTCATCCGCTCACCTATCAAACGACGTGCGCGTGAGGCTGCGCCTGGAATCAACAAAATGTCAGATGCTGAAGTTTATGGCCTTCCCGATGCTACTATTATTGGTAAGCCAACTCAAGTTAGCGATCTCGAACAGCAAACCTGATCTCACATTGATTATTTGGTGGATTTAGAGGCTGCTCAGTTGTCCTGGCGGTCAGAGTGGTATGACCACTACGATGTCAGCATCAAGAAAACCTACACTCCAGATGGAGCAAAGGAGATTCTTTTTATCTTCACCTGTAAATCACTACCACTACGACACAATCCAGTTGTCCGACCCAGGATGAGGACAGCGGAGGGGACGTCCAACCTAAAGAAGACAGCCATCAGTTGCCTGAAGGATCAAGGTGTTCCGACAACTCCATCATCAAAGCCAATTATCATACCATACACAGCAGCTAACCATCGGGCTGTCCTTGCTCTTCGTTGTGCAAGATCACAGCGACCATTCAATATGGTAACTGATGAGTTTTACATGCAAGAGATCAACCTTCTCCGACCCCATACTATCATCCCCAGCCCCAGTACTATCAGTCGTGATCTAAAGTTGATCTACATCGAGTTTTCAAAGCATGTTAGGCGCTATTTTGAGGTATAGTTTGTGTCTTCGTGAAATTATCCTCCAGTACTCAACCTTATATATATAGCAACGTGGTAATACTATACATCTCGCACTTGATGGCTGGTCTGCCCCTATCATTGCCTCCTTTCTTGGTCTTGTTGTCATTTGGGTTGAGAATGGCATAATTCATCGAGCAGTTCTTGAGTTCATCAGGTAAGCGCGCGATGGCATTATATTTTGACTGATGTGATGACTAATTGATGAGACTTTCCATCAGATTAACTCAAGCACACGATGGTGCCTATCTCGCTAAGGTAGTGGGAGATTGTATGAAACGTTGGGGTCTCGAAGATCAGGCAAGACATAGTATCCATTTAAACCTTGATTTTTAATCACCAAATACTCTATATTCTATCAGCTTATGTCGATCTGTATGGACAATGCAACAAATTGCGACAAGCTGGCGGAGTTACTGCCTGAACATCTTCCATCATTCCCTGGTGAGAAGGGGCGGTTGCGGTGCCTTGCACACATTTTTAATCTCATTGCCAAGGTATAGCTTAGCGAAAACCTCTGTATATCAAACATTATTAACTGTTTATCAAGGTCTTCATCTCCTTTTTTTTCAAAACACCCAAAAAGCGAAAGCATGCTGGAGGGGCCAAGCGCACTCCTGCTGGTCAAGGAAAGTTTAAACGGACTCGAATGGGGGATGTTGAGGCTTCTGTGGACGACAGTGATGATGAACCTGACGATGATGGTTCAGGGGCTGATGTGTCAGATGATGATGTAGCTGTGAATGAAGAAGCGGTTTCCACGGCAGAGGCTTTTGATGATGACGAGGGTCAATCAGTGCATAACGAGCACATATCCAGGTCTATCAAAGCGAAGGCCACTGCAATTATGCGCCAGAAAGGTATCACAATCGATCCCCATGAAGAAAAAATTGCACAGCAGATCTTTCCTCGAGTGAGCATCCTTTCTTTTTGTTTTGAGTGCACTAAATATTCACATGTCATGGTGCTTTTATTATCTGACAGGTTGCAGGGTTGGCGCGGCGAGTGCATGACAGCCACGCCCTTGCAGACCGCTTTCAGAAGCTGGTTGATGAAGATAATAATCTCAGGGACAGTCAACGCACCCTGGCTCGGAGGGTACCCACTCGATGGAACTCAGATTTGGCTTGTCTTTTGGCACATTTTGATTTTCGTGATGTCATTACAGTTAGTGATGTGCCGGCCTTGGCTTGGCCTGAAAGCCCCGGCTTTGGCCTGGCCTGAGCTGGCTTTGGCTTGCTGAAAGTGTGAGCCGGGCCAGGTTATGTCGGCTTTGGCCTGGCCTGGCTCAGCTTTGGCCTGAGCCCCGGCTTTTGGCTGGTTTAAAGAAACGACACAATATCTTTACAATGGCAAGACTTGGGCACTATTTTTTTTGTCAGTAGATAGATTAATGATATTGCATGCCGTTGACACTGGTTTTATGTCTTAGAGAGACATGCCTCAAGATACAATCATTGACGAAGATTTCGCTGGTTGACAATTACTTAAACACTTATGTAATCCAAATTCTCAGTACGCCGTCCTGATTTACAGTTTTTACAGCAGCACCATCTAATGGTGTTCAGGCATACCGGCTCACAGATGAACAGTGGAGCATTGCAGAAGATGTAAAACAGATTCTATTGGTGCGTTTATTCTCAGGATCATTTTCTTGTATACCTGTGCTTACTTATTATTATCTCCAATTTTTATAGCTTTTTGATCGAGTCACTAAGATTTTCTCGAGAGCTGATGTAGCCCTGGTTGTTGATACAATCTCAACCCTCGAGGAACTTCAAGAGGGTCTGATTGGCGCTCGTGATGATCAAATCAACAATGTCCCAAATGTCGTTCGAGTTGCCTGTCATGCAGGTGTTATGCTCATTGACAAATACTCACTATTTGCGTCTGATTGTGATGTATATCTGATTGCGATTGGTATGTTATAATTGTCATTTTTAATTTATTTGAATTAAATTAACTTTTTCCATATCAGTAATGTGTCCAGATAAAAAGCTCAAATGGTTCAAGGACCATGGGCGCACAGCACAACAAATCCGAACAATAAGAAAGCTGGTCATAGCAAAATGGACAGAGATTTACGAGCCTGAGGATGAGCCTGATGACAGTGGTGCTCAACCAGGAACGAGACGTCAAGAAAGGGTGAGTATATTCTTTCGTGATTTGATACCCACCCATCTGTCTCCGGGATCTCCGAACTCGGCATCACTTGTCCATCATTAATATCCCTTCACTTTTCTATTGCTAATAGTATTTCCCTTTGGTTCAATAGGAACGCTCTCGGTATGCACCCAAACCTGTTCAGGAGGTGTCCACAGATGACATTGGGGTTTACCTCGATGATCCACTCCTGTCAATGCAGGCCATCTCTGAGTCAGGGGGATATCTTGCCTATTGGCATGCTGCCTCCAAAACTCGACCACATCTCTCTCGAATGGCTACTGACTACTGCTCTGCCCCTGGTGAGTTTTATCACACCAATTCATTCTTTTGATGGTTCTGCTCTAACTTATGATTGGTCATCTAGCCACTTCAGTTGATGCCGAGCGAGCATTCTCAACTGGCTGTCGTCAAGTGAATTTCATGCAAACCAACATGAGTTCTCAGACGTTCAAGGCAAAGATGTCAGTGGGGTCATGGGTTGGTACCCCTCTCTATCCTGGGTTTGATTATATATCAAACATTGTCAGTAATGGTATGAATTCAACACAAAATCCGTTCACTCGAGAGCTTCGCAACCTTGAAATTAGATCAGATATGACATTAAATAACTTAGATACAATTTCTATTTAATATGGTAATGATTAATATATGTTTTGTGTCGTATAAGTGCTCCGTCTCTGACTTTCATTCTTGCTGATATCAATTTTCTCACGGATTCTGCCATTTTCGCTGTGTTTCATATTCACCCCGTTTACTTCTCGCCATCTTGATGTTTCGACAAATGAACATCACCACTTCATTGCCCAACCCTCAATATACATGTTTTCTTTCAAAAATGACTATTCTACCACAATGGGTTCAAACGGGTTGATCCAATCCACTTCGACCCGTTTGTGGCCCACCCATATCCGGCATTATACACGGGCCGGATATGAGCGAGTCACGGTCACATCCGTGCTAGTCCCTATTGCTGGTTTCACAGAGTGTTTCTGACGATCACATAGACTTCTGGGCGCTACGGGTTCCGGTAAAAGTGCGGTACGCTTCCCGCTTCTCAATAGCTCGCCTGCCGAAGTTTCTAGCAGACAAAGTGCTGACTCTGAATGGTGGGCCGCCCATAGTTTATTGAGTGTATAGGAAACGACAGGTCTGTTCGAATATCAGGAAATAAACTGGACGGGGTGACACAAGACCTGTCGATATATCGATTGAATAATGTGTATCGTCTGGGCGGCCTTCCAATCTACCTAATCGACACACCTGGCTTTGCGGACGACAAATTTCCGGAGACCAAAGTATTAAGGATGATTCAGTCATTTATGGAAGACTAGTACGTCCAACCTGTCAATACCACCACGTTTGTAATAAAGCTTTTATCTGGTCTGAAGCAAGTTAGGATCGATCAAGCGGATACTTTTCTGCAGCCCGATTACGGACCCAAGAATGACAAGTAGCAAGGTCAAAATCCTCAGGATTCTGAAGGCTATCACAGGATTGTCAACAGAGAAAAACCTTACCATCGTGACCACTATGTGGGATCAATTATGGAGAGAAGATCAAATCACAAGGGCGAATCAACGGCTTGCGGATTTGCAAACAGTGTACTGGAGAGTAAGTGATGAAAATGTGCCCCATGTTCTTAAGTGCTGAGCGATTTCATCAGAGTTTGGTGGAGGCTGGAACACCAGTTGTTAAATTTGACAATACCCACGAGTCAGCTATGAAAGCCCTCTCATCATGCATGGATTCATACAATACTAAAGGGTATTTCGTGCTGGAGCGCATGCTTTGGGACAAAGTAGCCATGTCCCACACAACTGCAGGATCACTTCTCTACGAGAATCTCATGGAACGGAGATCAGGCCTTCAGCAGCGGGCTCGAAGCCTTGACGATGGGCTGGCAGAAACGACCTGTCAAGAAGATCCACTCATACGTCAAGTTCTCTTCGAGGAAAGAGAAAATGTGATGGCGATCATGGAGACAGTCGAACAAGAGCTCAAGCTATTGGATCCACCGTCATCATTTGAATCGAACGTCGTCGAGACGGAGAACCCTTCAGACTATCGAGAACAACGTCCGCCAGTTGTT
Source organism: Panaeolus papilionaceus (assembly GCA_015501605.1). Classification (NCBI taxonomy): domain Eukaryota; kingdom Fungi; phylum Basidiomycota; class Agaricomycetes; order Agaricales; genus Panaeolus; species Panaeolus papilionaceus. The sequence goes on along the minus strand of JADNRZ010000038.1, from coordinate 83,298 downwards.
TCTCAGACACGTTCAGACTTCCGTCTACAGTCGACGATGTCAACGAGGTCTGAGGTGTCGGGAGGGTGGTCATTCATAGTGCAGCGGTTTTTGAGGATGATGAACCAACAGCTGAACCGTGACGCAATCCACAATTCCGGAAGGGAGAGGCAAAGTCCTGCAACGCCATAAACAGGCAGGAGACATGAAGCTGGACGGCAGTTTGGGGAACGGGGAAACGAGTTAAAGTGAGGAGTCACACGAAGTCTCGATCTGATCTCTATAAAATTGTCCGGAGGAATGATGTACGATTGATTACTTGCATTTACTTGTCGGGGTGTTTCTCTACCGTTTCTCGTGAGCAGAAACAATTCACCAACCAAGTTCAAATGTAGCAGGTACATCGAAAGCAGCCTCGAAGCCGAGAGAGCTAATGGGGAGGAAGTTAAAGCAGATACGGTAACTCGTCGGCCAACATAAATAATACAAATAAAAATGTTCACAGACCCATGACTGCATTCCAGGTGTCACCGCTTGATGTTCGATGTTCATGTTTATAAATAAGGACGATTAATCAATACAGGACGCAGAGTGGACTGGTGGAATCATCTCAGGTCGGATAGTTCGTGGGATTGAACAAAAGGTTGCCTGTATCGAGTGTCGGGAGGCTTCCCATGTAGCAGTAGTTCGAGCAGTGTCACTTACCGGCCCTTAGTGCACCCCTCCTCCTCGTCAATATCGCTGCTCAAAATGGACATGTACGGCGATGTGATAGATGTCACTGGGCCTGTTTCTATACAGCTCGCCCATGACGAGCTGAGGCACCGAAACAGACACAATATACATCTGATTTTGTGCGTATATGATTGCTCCTCGGGGCTTGCGCGTTTTAGAGTATTTCTGACGATCACATAGACTTCTGGGCGCTACGGGTTCCGGTAAAAGTACGGTACGCTTCCCGCTTCTGAATAGCTTGCCTGCCAAGGTTACCAGCAGACAAAGCGCTAACTCTGAATGATGGGCCGCCCATAGTTTATTGAGTGTATAGGAAACGATAAGTCTATTCAAATATCAGGAAATAAATTGGACGGAGTCACGCAAGACCTTTCGATATATCGATTGAATAATGTGTATCGCCTGGGCGGTCTTCCAATCTACCTGATGGATACACCTGGGTTTGCAGATGACAAACTTCCGGAGACCAGAATATTGAGGATGATTCAGTCATTTATGGAGGACTAGTACGTCTGCCTCACCATTATTACCCTGGTTAGGAATAGGTCGTTCATCTGGTCTGAAGCAACTTAGGCTTCATCAAGCGGATACTTTACTTCAGCCCCATCACGGACACGAGGGTCACCAGCAGCAAAAGCAAAATTCTCAACATCTTGAAAGCTATAACTGGATTGTCAACCGAGAACAACATAACAATCGTGACCACTTTGTGGGATCAGTTATGGAGAGAAGACCAGACCGTTAGAGCCAACGAAAAGTTTGAGGAACTGCAAAGGGTGTACTGGAGAGTACGTGATTCAGAAACTTGTGTTTGTTCATACTGAGCTACTATCTCAGAGCTTTGCGGATGCTGGGACACCAGTGGTTAAATTCGAAAACGACCACAGTTCGGCGATAAAGGCCCTGCGATTGTGCGCTGGAGCGCATGATTTGGGACAAAGTCGCCATGTCCCACACGACTGCAGGATCACTTCTCTACCAGAATCTCCTGGAACGAAGATCAGGTCTTCAGCAGCGTGCCCGAAACCTTGATGATGGGTTGGCAGAAGAGGACCCACTTGTTTGTCAGGTTCTCCTGGAAGAGAGGGAAAATGTGATGGCCATAACGAGGACAGTCGAACAGGAGCTCGTACTATTGGGCCGCCCAGCGTCCTTGGTATTAAACTTTGCGGAGATAGAGCATTCGGAGGAACCTTCCCCAGTTGTTCTTCAAAGGCCAGCAGCTATCCATCGGCAGCCCATAACGTCACCCAGGTCGAGGGTTGTGGGAGAGTGGGCATTCAAAGTGCGACAGTTTTGGAGGATGTTGATGACTGATCAACGGCAGAAAACGCGATCCACAATTCCAAAATACAGAGGCATTATTGGCAATGAGGTTATAAACGGACAGAAGACCTGAAGCTGGATACCGTCGGTTTGCAGAGGAAAGCAATGCCTGGCTTTAATTTCGATAGAATTCTCCAAAGGAATAATGTACAATTTATTATTTGCGTTTACTTGTAGGAGCCGTCCGTCTACCATTTCTCGTGAGCGGGGCGGACTGTGATTGCATATCTTAGTTGAATATATTGGTGCATGAGATAGATGGAACAAACTTACGATCTAGTTCCCAAGTCCACGACGACCTGTCCTGGTTGACGAGATATAGGTAAGACTAATAAGAAAATGCGTCAAGTGTTAATTTTAAAAAAAGGCTTTTTCGACATCGGAAGACAAACCTTGGCGATGCTGTCTGGGTTTAGCCGCACATTCTCGTTTTTCACCCATTCTTCATTCTGTCTCTCTCTTTGTCGGTCCATAAGAATGCCTCCATCAATGATCGCCTAGCATTAATTGATGTCAGCGGTTAGTCGTGACAAAATCCACGAAGCACTCACATGAGCGACGTGGATGTTTTCTTTTCCAAATTCTTTGGCTAGACTTTGAGAGATGGCTCTCAACGCAAATTTACCAGCGGAGAACAAGCTCGTCGTCGTATTCCCTCTCAGACTCGCAGTCGCGCCAGTGAAGATAAGTGTGCCACGCTTTCCAGCAGGTTCTTCCAAACTGTTGGCTTTGAAAGTCGTGATCGCCCCACGCGCAAATTCAAACGCGCCTTCAACACCCGTCTCCATGACCCTCCGGACCTCATCTTGTGTAATATCCAGGAAGGGCTTCCACACGCCATCTCCAGCGTTAAAGACCGCGGCACGAATGCTATACTCGGATGTTGGGAAGCGTTGATGGATGGCATTCCATGCATCGGCAATTGCTGTGGGTGCATACGATCTAATGGGGAACGCAACAGCATCACCGCCAGACGACTTTATCTCATCCACCAGTTTAGAGGTTATGTCGGTGCCATTCGTGCTCGTTCGGGATACAAGGGCAACAGTGTAACCTTGTTTAGCGAAGATGCGACTGCCATTACCCAAAGTCAATCTTGAGTGAAATAGAAGCCATGATATGCTTACGCTGTCGAACCTCCAGTTCCTGAGCCATTTCCTAGACCTGAAGGATGGTGTAAACGCCGCAATTGTTACTAGATAAGAATGACAAACCTGCAACAACCAAAACGCGCTTTATAGCTTGAGAGGCCATCTCGACTGAATGATGTTAAGAGAGTGCAAAGACTGCTTAGAGATCAGTATAATCAAGGACAGGCGAAAGTGGAGAGATTGTGGTGGCAAGTGTGGGGTGGTTGTGATCTGGCATGTTTCAATCGTGCTTTATATAGGATAAAACACCTCATTTCTGTCATCACTTGCGTAAATACGTCAGCAGCCCTCGACCGTTTACAAATTTTATGAAAGTTGATGATTCATCCCGCGGCCTGGGCTAGACATGTCTCGCCCCATTACCACGAGTATTTTACAACACCTTATTCAGTGGATGCCTTCTTAGACGAACATAAAGGGTGTATCCGGGGATTTGGCTACCGATGGTAGACATGGACGGTAATCAACATCCAACGAAAGCTAAATGTGCGCCTTTGCACCTGTATTTGTAACATCTGGCATCTGAGGACCTCGGTCGCCATTCAGTTTCAAACATATTCTGAGCAAAGAAAAAATTGGGCACAAGTCAGTTTACGGTGTCCCAGAAAAGAAATAGAAATTCACCTTTCAGCAGAAAAATTCGTGCACTATCCACCTCTGTATTCCAAGTTTGATCACACTGACAAGAGCAATCATAGGATAATTTTATACGGAGGTCGAAGGTAAAGCACCGTTCCGCCGAACTTATAGCAGAGGGTGTTAGCAACCAAGTACAAGCAAGGGTCAAGAAGGCAAAGTGGCCCACCATTGACCTTCCTGGTAAAAATTAATATAGGCACTGTATAAAATATACCTCAGTCGTAAATAGTATATATTGTAAAGTGGATGAAGGAACAACGGAAACTTGAAGAACCAGGAAAGAAGTCACAGTGATAGGGGTGTTTGCTTGCTCATATTTGTTTACAAAGCCATTGGTGTTACTGGACACTGATTAATTGAACCTCACTGTGACACCTGCTACCTCAAACCACTGGCTGTTTTCCCCGATCACAAAAGCGAATCAGTTAGGCGCCCATAGAAACGCAACCCGCTCAAGTTCGAGTGGCCAAATATCTGGACTCATTGCCCCCTGATGGAACACGCTCAGCACACGGACAATTCGTTCATCACGAAACTCCCACCTGAACTTATGCTAAATGTCCTGCTCTACCTTGATGTACCGGACGTATTGTCTATACGCAAGGTTGGATAAACGGCGCACTCTTCGCACACATTATTTCCTAAATCATAATTTTGGCACAGACTTGTCGGCAGCTTAATCTTGTAACCCAGGAACGACCGACCTGGATTCATTTTTTGCATGTCTATCAGGCATTTCTTCCCCTCCCTCGTGAAATTTACAAGACGTACCACTATGAGGATACCTCTCTCCCGTCATACCCAAGCGAAGAGTTAGAAAGGATTGTCAGATACGCCAAATACACGGGAGACATTTGGACAAAGTCGCGAGACCCACCATTTAGGCTTCATTCGACACCCATGATAACGGATGGGATTGGAGAAGTGGTAGAGACCTCAGGTCGTCGTAAAGGGTCTACACTGCTCGGTATGCAGTTATTCCTCGACCGATGGCTGCTGGTCGTTTATGCCGAGGGGGTGGCAAACTTTTACGACGTCGGTAACCCTGATGAACCTATGGTTGTTGATCTGGGCGATATGTTGGTAGACGACAACTCTACCCCAGCCAGGCGCAAAGTACTCAGGGCACAGTTAGATAGGGAGCCCTGGAGTTCGTACTATGCTGCCTATGACGAAGTTTCATCCCAAATTCTGCTTTTCGTGGCCAGATCTGCCCAGTGAGTTCCATAGCGACCCGTCCTAGTACACTTTTTTTGATTTTATCATATTAAGCACAAGCATTCTCGAGATGTACACAATTCCCCTTGACTCTTCTAGTCGCTTGCACCACAACAATTGCTTCATTTACGACCTGTTCCAACAAACGGGGGCTAAGACCCTCTCACGACAGCGATTCATCCGATGTGTAGACCCAATTAAACGGGTGGTGATTTTGTCATCATCAAATAAGATTGAGGTTTTACGCTGGAGCGACGTTACGGCGGCTGATAGTGCAGGAAATAACATGCTCTGGGAATCAGTTCAAAGGAGCAACCATCTACAAACTCCAACAGTGCCCGAGGATCTAGAGGAACTGGTATGTCTATTTCTTTTGTTTCTGCGCTCAGATTACGCATGTCATTCTTTCAGTGGAATGGTATCCTTGCAGCTCGTCTACTAGGAGATTATGTACTCGTGTTTAGGACCCGTTCACTGGAAATATTTCACTACCACTTCCCTGAGAGCGATGATCAGCTCGACCTAGAAAACGACATGCTACACGTTCACCTTAAACATACCTTTTCGCTCACGGTTCGGGACGTGACATTTTCTGATGTGGCCACATCGTGGATTCCAACATCAAATGCTGATTCATACGAGTTCAAATTACTCGCGCACGACGTCATTCAAGGCCTCTTCCAATACATCGTGACGCTCCTGGTACCCCGACCCAGCGTTGTCCCATCCAATTCTGAAACGAATGCAGGACAACCCCGAGTTGTTGAACCGACCTTACAAGTCAAGCTTCTAGGTGTTTATCCTCTCTCCTTCGGCGGTGCATTCAAGCCCAGCAAACGTGGCTCCCTGATTGCGTCGGTCTCTTCGTCCCTGACCACCCAATCTTCGTCGTCTGGCACCTCAACGCCTACCCCAATCATGAGCCTGAGTCATTCTCGTTCTGTATTTCAAGCCTCTTCAGGATCTTTTGCGGCAGATAGAAATGCTAGGGGGTTTATTAGTGCCCATTGTATAGGACCTCAAGGGAAACGAGCGGTTTGGGTTGAGAGGAAGAGGACGAACACCATTCGCGAGGTACAAGTCTGGGCTATGGAACCTCCTTCGCCTGTAGCCACCTCTGGGCTAGGTGAATTACCTGACAAGGCGGTCGGTGATGGGAAGCATGAACGCATGGTCGATGATGACCTGCCTGAAGAATTCGGGAACCAAGTTGCGTACGCAGCCAAATCTTATGATTTGCGAGGTAAACTTCTGCGACTATGAGCCTGGTTCCTTAACTGACTCCAATTCTTTGATCCTCCCTGTAGATGACATCGTGCTTTGTACATTCAGTGAACTTCATGGGACTATTGTGCTCGGCCACCGATCTGGGGAAGTTTCAGTGCTTGACTTGGCTTCAAGTTAATAAATGTATTAGATAACTGGAGTAAATACATTACAGTATCAGGTCCGAAGATAAGCAACCCAGAATCAGCACCGAAGTTTTCATTCTCTCAAAGCTACTTATCCTCATCCAGGTAAGGGAGCTATGCATGAAGAACTGAGTTGCTCCACGGATATGCCTGAGTGTAAGAACTGAGTACTTTCCATGGAACTCACGGATATGTAGTGGATTAATAGTTATGTAGGTAGTGGTTACATTGGTATACTAGTGGGTGTTATTACAGCTAATTGCAGAACGATAGGCCGTCACTCTCCTAGTAGAGTGACAAACGGAGTTTGAATTCGACAAATACAATCAATTTTGATGAACGGCTGATGACGGCGAGATTTGTATCACATAGCAAACAAGAGTGTCAACAATGGCACATAGCAGGCAAACAACAACAGTAAAGATAAAGGGCATATCAATGATAACAGAATGACGACGAGCGGGAATAAATCAATAACCTATTGAAACAAGATCATGAATAAGGACTCGGATGTGTGCTCATGACAAGCCCTCGACCACAGAATTAGAAAGGGTCAGGAGTGGAAATACGAGATATGTCATGACAAGGGAGAATAATGAGGAATTCATGCCTATCTAACAACTTCCATTGATGGTCGACCATGCAATACACTTACAATGCAGCAGGGGGCTCTGTAAGTATGTAGTTGTCGTTGATATGAATGGCACTGCAACGCTACAGAACTACCGATTTGTGTTGGTTGAGTTTTGAATTGTGTCTCATGCGAGAACATGCTAAAATGCTAATGATTTGATTAGCGGCCAACGTCCAGCGATCGCAGCGATCGCGACCACCTCCGAATATAAAATAAAATAAAATAAAACCACTTGGTGAAAATAGCATCATGACGCTTTTTTTTTTTTTTGAGAGAGAGAGAGAAATAAGAATATAAAAGAGGGTCGTTGCTCACCACCAAATCCCCATCCTAGTCTGATTATTAGAGCCTTCCACAGCAATACATCTCCAGAGCCGCACAACTCAACACATCCTATACCCAGAAATGCATCATCGTCGTCAGTATTGTGAACCAGCGCACGCAACCTCCTCATAGTTCTAGGCTTGATTCCGAGATGGGCATCAATTTCCCTGTCAGTCATCCCACTTCGAGATAAAGTGATAGCTATTTCTTTGGTTTCTTTAGCAATGTGTCGTCGCATTGGAGAGATGTGGTTGATTATAGCAAGAAAGATTGTGGTATGGTGCAACATGGCACTATTGTTTGGATCCAAAGCCATTAGCATGGCCGCTGTCCCGGCATCTCGCCGTTTTCAAATCCCGACCCCCCATCAGCGGAGGTCACACCTGTGACCTAGTCCGGGGTGGCCTATCGTTCTGCAATTAGCTGTAATAAAAACCGGGTGGTAGGGTGGTTGGTCCGGGTGGGGGAACAGGGGGACCAGGTAGTACAGTTTATATTGTGGATGACCGGGTGGTGGGGTGGGGGGGAAATGGACAGCAAGTGGGTGATGGGGTAGCATAGCATAGTGTGGGGTATAGGTGTTGGATGGTGTAGTGGTCATGTCATTGGTGAGCGGGTAGTGGGCAGGCGGTAGGTAGGGGTAAGTGGTCATGTAATAGAGAATGGGTGGAGAGCAGGCAGATGGAGCAGCCGGTCATGTAATGGGAGAGTGGGTGGAGGGGGCAGGTGGGTAGGGCAAGCACTCAGAGTATGTGGCTGAAGCAGCCGGTCAGAGCACGTGGATGGAGCAGCCGGTGTTGTAATGGGAGAGTGGGTGGTTGGGAGGTAGGTAGGGCAAGCGGTCAGAGCACGTGGATGAAGTTGTAATGGGAGAGCGGGTGGCGGGAAGGGTAGGTAGAGCAAGCGGTCAGGGCAAGCGGTCAGCACATGTGGATGAAGCAGCCGGTGTTGTAATGGGAGAGTGGGTGATTATTGAATGAGCGGGTGGTGATTCTTTAGTTGGAGCAGGCACCCTGTCCTACGATGACCAGGGCTGCTTGGTGAGGATACTACCAATAGGTGAACATCATAAATTTTTTCATTGGCTGATTATCAATAAGTTGTGACGCAGGGTGCTGTGCAAAAGAACAAACTCAGCGCCTGTTGGAAAACCTACTTACATCCCATCAGGCTTAGACAGGCGGCCGGTTAGCACATCATCATGTGTATTAGACATCAATACAAAATTCTTGTTGGCAGGCAGTTCCAGGAAACATTGTTGGCAAAGCAAGCCGGGGTCATCACGCAGTTGGTGGAGATGGTTAGTGAGGGTGGCAATGTTGAGCAAGCGGAAGCAGTAATCAACGGTTCAAATAACAGGCTGCCCACTAAGTGTACAATTCAACAACCAAGGAGGTTGTAATGGGAGAGCGGGTGGTTGGACCGGCCGGTCATTGTACAATCTTCGTCATGAAATGCATTAACGCATTTCATGTATATTAGACAAATACAAAATTCTACAAGTTACTGCTTTTAGCACTGCTGGGAAGTTTCCAATCTGATTTGGAATTGCCACATTCTACAACACCATCAGAGGCACTTTTCAATCTTGTCCCTAAAGTGTCATCACCATGTCTGCGCCTGCAGCGCAAGAGCATCCCACCTCGATCCCCTTCCTCGACCAGGCTCCTCTGACAGAGGACAATGCATTCTCGCGACAATCTCCTTTCTATACCATGTTCATTCACAAGGGGAATAACAGGATGCTTGATCAGTTCAAGAGCGATGGGTCTTTGGAGGACGATTTCAAGGTCCAAAACATCGTTTTGTATGGTGGATTCCGCTTAACAGAGATTCTGAGTGCTGGCATGCGTTATGCCAGGGTTGATGACATGCAGGAGAGTATGAGGCGACTCACCTGGATTCAAGTGGGGTTGCAACATGAACTGGTCAGTCTCCCTGCTGAACTGATTGTTATCTATGTTATCTGATGGAACTCCAGCGTTACTTCTTGTCTTACGTTGGTTTAGCGGCCGCCTCCGGCTGGTCCAACAAACTTGACATACCTCCCATCATAACTTACCTTAGCTCAGCGTTCGGAATCGCAACACCTGAGGACCTGCCAGTCAGCATCGATGACCGACTCTTCGATTTTCCTCTCTTTTCATCATGGGTTACAAACTGTGGAGGGTGGGTTTCGACGTGGTGGCTTGATCCAGATTTTAACATGGACCGGCCGGAGGATCCTCTCAACAAGACATTGTTCATTCACAACACCAACATTCTGGAGGCACTGTGTGGATTTTGGAAGTCATATGAGGCTTTCAAAATTGCTGAACACACGGCAGTGACAGAGACACAGCAGCCACATACCAGCAAGCAGTCTAGATGGAGAAGGACAAAGGACTTCCTGTCGCCTGGTACCTGCTTGACCACATCCTGGGACAATTGGAATGACATGTATGTTGGGCTTCATGGCAGGCGCTGGGCTAATCCTGATCCGACACAACCCCCCTACCCCAGCATTGATATCCTTGGCTGGGCGGACCATAACATCAATTACGAGGAAAATCACAGGCGGTATGAGGGACAGGATATCAACCGCATGCTTACTGGTCTCCGCAAAGATATGGGAGTTGGGGGACTTGGTGTTCAGCAGTGGCACAATGTGCCAGAAGGGGAGCAGCCGGGACGAAATGACCCTCCAAGACCTGACCTCAATCGCCTCCATTCCATGCCCACTGTTGTGAATGAGCCACTGCAACTGGCAGGAGCACGGCTTATGGCACCCGCACCCGAACCATCTGCTCCCAGTCCTTTGCACTCTGCCTGGAGAACGGCATCAGCCGTGCGTCGTCCTTGTGCACCCTCCAACCCAGATAGCCATTTGTGGCTACGAAAGCGCCCGGTTGCCCAGGATGGTTTGGGCAAAGGAAAGGCACATGCAATGCCTCAAGCGGGCAGCACTTCAGCTGGTCCACCACACAAGAAATCGAAACCAACTCAAGGCACTGCAACTGGATTTTCAGCAGCCGGAAAGGCGCCCGCTCAATCGTCACAAGCAGAACCTGGTAAGTCATATTTACATGGCACAACATTTACCTAACTTGTGAATCCTTTCAGAACCTGATTGGGAGAACACCATTGACTATGGTGCTGACCGCCTGAAAAAAGTAATGCAGAATGTGGGTGATGATCAAGAGATGGAGGATGGCAACAACTCTGAGTCTGAGTCTGATGGAGGGTTCGGCTTGGCTGTCCGTACTGGGCGCCCACCGCCTAGCTCTGAACCATCAATCGTCCTTGGAAACGATGATGACTCAGATGGGGGTCTAGCAGCGGCAGTTGCAGGTACATCCATTGCCCCCATCGTTGTTGATGACCTTGATTCTGAATTGGATGGTGGCTTGCGGGCTGCAGTTGCTGCAAGCATGATGACGTCTGGGCGGCCGGTTGCTGGCAGGAGCACTGGGAATAGTGAAAATGCTGATGATGAGGATGATGAGGAGGAGGAGGATGAAGATGATGAGAAAGATTCGGCTGAAGAAACATCAGATGACGAGGATGAAGACGAAGATGATGTGCCTGCTGGACCGGCCACTCAGGTACTTGATGGTGATATTGAGATGAAGGATCATGCAGCAGAGGATGATGAAGAGGAGGAGGAGGATGAGTTCCGGGCAGCAATCCTTGGCAAGTAGTGACCTTGCCCTCAGGATCCCCCACATTTGCGCTCGTTTTATTTCGCCAGGTATGTTCTCCAATCATGTTGCACCCTGAAATGTATTTAACTAACACTTTGAACAGGCAGGCGATTTTGTGTCTATTTCATATCTGCTGTCAACCGCCCGCTTCTCGGACTTTTTTTTCCTTTCACAACATCAACTCACTTTCTGTATGTACTGTTTTTGTAACGCTTGCCTTATGCCATTGAAATGTCCACAAATAAATTGATTCATTTATTCCCTTGTTACATTGGTGATACATATTGCATATTGAATGTTTTGAAAATCATGTCTGCATGGGTAGCAATTCGGAGACAAGCATGCTGTTTTCGATATGCATAGGCTGCTGCAGGCTGTGACGTTTGTGGATTGAGGGCAGCCTGCTTCCAATTACTTGCTCTGTTTGTAAAGAACCGGACGGTCCAGGACATCTCATGAGTGACCAGTACGATTTCCTCCTGCCACCGTTGGAAAAGGGCTCTTGCTCGGAGCCAGTGGATCCTCAAAACTGAACGGGCAAAAATCAGCACATGTATCCCGATAAGATGGACATGTCTCACATTCTTCATGTGCAACCGAGTCCATTCTTTCCTGAGCAGCAAGGTCAAGTTGGTTGGGTGCTCTGGCAAGCAGCTTTGAACGCCAAATCCATGACAATGCCAATGCTACTTCACGAGAGCCAACCGAATTGCCTTTGACCATAAGAGTGCTTGCTTTCACATCATCATCGCCTAGCTCTTGAAATGTTTCAAGTATTCCTGCATCAGATGTAAGACTGAGCAGTCGCGACTGGCCACTCATGTACAAGACTGCAAGTCCTTTGACTCAGCTGTCCAGGTTTTGAGCCTTGCCACGGGAGCGTGTCATGACTCCTTTGGATGGGTTGCCTTGCATGACATGTGAAAACTCAAGCGAACGCTCCACAACCAGGTCACGAATAGTGTCGAGCAGGGTATGGAGATGCTGGATCCGAAGCTCCGTTGGCGATTGGCTGACATTGACATTCTTGTTTGATGGCAGGAAGAGAACCTGGTGCTCAGGAAGTCCATTGTGAGGTGAATCACAACCGGCCAGTGAGAGGAAATATTGAATGCCACTTTTTCCCTCCAGGACATGCAATTCACCAAGCATTGCTCGTAAATCTTCCCGTTCTGCTTCCAGCTTCTCAGCTTCAGCATCGGATGATTGCTTCCCAAATTGTTTGGCCATTCCAATAACTTCTGTTCTGCAGACGATAAGTCGCTGCATATGAATATAACCACCAGCCACTTACTGCATGTCTTCAACAAGTAATGCAAAGCTGAAGTAACGTTCAAGGTCTGTCTGCATGCTGTTGTTGGAGGCGGCCGGTCTACTGAGACCCATCTTGTTTGGATCTGCGCCATAGATATCCATCACAGCAGGATGCTTTAAACGTTTAGCCTCCGCTTGCTCAATAGCGGCCGTCCAAATGCTAGTGTACTCCTTGCATTTTAGGCTGACCTCGTCGAAAACCTTTTTGTGCTCAGCAACCATGTTTTTGGCAAGAGCATACTTGCGTTGCAGGGTTTGAGGCATATCCATTGTTCGCTTGTAGTTCAGGTCACTTGTATAGTCATCGAGACCCTCCAGCCGGCCAACCTGATTCGCTGTACGAAGCGCCTGGGAATGTCTGTTGAGAACAGACCAATTGGTTTCCATAATTTCTCCATCTACTATTCCAAGACCTGGAATAAAGCATGGGGAGTATCTGAAATAGCACTTGTCGTTGTGTGCATGGACATGGAACAACCCAATCGCCCAGTCAATTTCCAGCATCTCCAAGCCTTGCTCTGCCAACATGCCATCAATGTGTTCCCGGAGGTGAATTGAGTACTGGCAAGCGATGTCGTAAATAATGGTAACACGCTGCTGAACATCGACTTTGGTCCTGACCAGGGCTTGCACGAAGGCAAAGTCGACATTCTTCTGTTGTTCTCCACGATACAGATCCACAAGGCCATTGGGGCAATATATACCATGGCGGGCACATGCAATGCCCACAACACCAGTAATATCACAGACTTTACTGGCTGTCTTTGATGATTCAATTGCGCGGAATGTATTGTCACAAGGTGCTTTCTGGATGAAAAGGAACAATTTAAAACCCTTGATGAGTGTCAAAATAATTGCTTCCTACTGTCTGCTTCTTGGTTGTCTTCTGAATGTGCTCTTTATATGTTTTCGAATGAGGTGTCATGCCACCTCCATCATACAATGGTGTCTCATCTGCACGAGTGGCTGCTGCAATATGATCTGCCTTGAAATTACCATCTGCAACGAAGGACCGACCATAGACTTGTTGGTTTTCATCGCTCTTCCATTCTGGTGGTAAGTTGATGCCAGGTTGAGGGCATGCTGGGCAAAAGTTGGCCAGCTGCCCGCGGCCGGTTTCAAGGGATCTTCCATTAGGTGGCCAAAACCTGCCCACTTGAGCTTCTTGATCCAGCGGTCCACCCGAAGCAAACGACGGAGCAGGGGATATAAGTCATCAGCAAGAATATATCCAAGCGGTTGAGTTTGCTGAACAAGAAGTTGGTGGATCTGGTATACAGACGCTGTGAGTTCGAGGTTGGCCAGTCTGGCAAAGTCTAGCAGCTGCCTTGTGAACAAGGTGTTGACATGCGAGAAACTTGCAGGAACGAAACCGGCCGCCACAAAATCCCCAAAGCTTCCTGATTCACCTTGACAGGTGCAGGCTAGTACTTTTATGCGGTGGTAGCCATTGGAATGAGCAATACGCATCAGGTTGGATGGTTGTCGGACGTCTGGATCAATGAGCTCCACTTTGGATGATTTCGACTGTTGTTGTGTTTCCTCAAAAGCAACCGCATGGTCAAATAGAAACTTTTCTGGCAGAACATAATTTTTGAGACCATGCGCTCGATAAGCCTGCTCCATCAACTTATCAAACTCCAAGTCTCCAAGGACTTCTTCATCAAATGTTGGACCGTCGTCTTCATCCACATCCATAGCATTGTCTGATTCTGCCATGGAGGGGGTATAGGACCCATCAGAACCTGAGTCACTTTGCTGCAATCCAGTATCCAAGGAATCTGCATGAGGATTTCGGCTCCTGAAGTTGTACCGGGCGGTTGATTCAGCTCCTTCAAGGTGCTCACTGCCCCCAGAGGAGTGGGCGCAATTTGGACCATCAACTGTGTCAGAAGCACAGTGGGGACAATCTGGACCGGCCGGTCTGGGCGTCGCTTGCCCAGATTCTGTAACTCCCTCCATTGGAAATGCTATTGGGTATTCTTGTGAGTCAACTCTTCTCTAGTGAAACATCACAGGCTTACCTATTGGGAAAATATTCAAGGCAATGTCTCTCTGTTGCTCCTCATCAATCTCCTTCTGGTCCTGCTCTTCCTTGGTGATCATGTTCTTTAGAGAGATACATGGCTCTGGGTTGTCATGATGAGAGACCACCAGGTAAGATCCAACTTCCCAGAGTTCAGCTCTGCGAAAGTGTGTTCCTGTCCAGCATTCAATCTTGTGAAATGGGTTGTGAAGATGTTGCTGTCTAATGCAACCACGGCACAGAGCATGTGGAACAAAGCAGTCCCTGCACCTCCAGATAGCAAATTTGGTGGTATTACCATGCTGGCATTGTGGGCAGGTTCTGTGCGAAGGATGGAGATATTCATGGTGAATATATGCTGGAATGGCTTCTCCAACATGATCAATAAATTCCTTCAGATAATCTGACTGATTCTGCACATGGTAAATATCAGTTTGAAAGAATAAATGAGTGGATCTGTCACATACTTTGCTCTGGAATGCTGGACGATCACCCATTCCAAGCCAGTGATTATCAAAATCAGACAATGGCTGATGGTGATGAGAAGAAATGGAAGGTGGAGTTGTAGCTGGAAGCTTGGATGGAGGATTGCTTTTGGGATTAAGCTTGGATGTGCTACTACTACCAGGTTTGAGCTCCTGACGGTCTCTCTTCTTGGAAGTTCCTGGTGGTTGATAGAAGAACTTGGTCTTTGGTTGTTTAGTGGAAGCCAGAGGTTTTGTAGGCTTTCTTGTATTGTCAAGGGGTATCATGGGAGGTGCACCGCTCATTGTGGATAAGAATGAAAGGGTAACAGGTTTCTTGTCACACAATCAGACAGAAGTGAACTTGTGACATTGAAACAACTACTCTTTCCTTTGTAACACTCACCACATCTTATCCACTCTTGTTATAACATTATGCTTCTTACCTTTGAACCTGGAGAGGATGGAGAGGGTCATATATTGGAAGCAGAAGACAATCAACCTGTTCCTAAGCAGCATATGGCCAGGAAAGATGCTAAATACTTTACTTCTGAAGAACTCAACTTGATCAAGCCATATCGTCAAGGCTATCGAGACCTTCCTGGTCGTGACTATGATGCTCAGGCCACATATCTCAGGAAGTACATTTTCCCCCCACTCCTTTCTCATTGGTACAGGAACCCATCCACAAAAGGGCGCACAGAGGCAGGAAACATTCAGATTTGGACTGATGTAAGTTGTTTTATTTGTCATGATTGCAATCTCACCATCACATTTCTTAGAGGATTGCTGAGTATGCAGCAGCTAACTGGAAGTCCAAAGTCCATCTTTACAAACCTCCAACTTTCCGGTTAACTATGTCAGATTACTTCTATAACTACCACTACAATGAAGTCTTGGATGAGGTGAAGGTCATAGTTGAATTGGAGGAAGGGCCAGATGTGGAGGTAACATCCAATGATATAACTGCATACAGACACCGTGCGGTTAGGCAGATATTGGAGAGAAAATCCCCTTCTGAGACTGCTAAGTTGGAAGCAGCCAGAAAACTTGTTCTCCAAGCAGGCCATACAGCAGAGATCCGACAGAAGTGAGTAGCGGCCGGTCTGAGTCATGCATTTAAAATTGACCGGCCACCCCAGGCAGTGGAAGCGACATGGAGTAGCATGCATGAAGAGGGCTCATCAGTTGCAGCTGATGGAACTGGGGGTTTGTTGCGTACAGTTCTGTGTTGTGCCCCAAGAGGATGGAACAGTCATGGTTACAGCGTGAGAAAGCATTCAATTGTCTGGTGACCGGCCGCTAATGTGATTCTCAGTTTTGAAAACTTGGCAGAAGGGCAGGGCTTTCCTGGTGCAGTGCCATTTTCCGAACAGTATCCAGAGGAAACAAAGGTCTTCGCGGAGCACATTGTGGATTATGTTGGACAGCTCCAGGAAAAGATTGCTGCGATGCAATTGGGTGGTCATGCGGCACCATTGGCTGCTGATGCAATAGCAACCGATGCAGCGGCCACTGATGTTGCTTTGGAAACAAAGAAGGAAAAACAAACAAAAATTTTGTCTTTGTTGACAACTGCAGAAGGCTTCCCTATCTTGCCCACTACATGGGAATTTAGCATGAATCGTGATCTGGTGGAGATGTATTGGAAAAGCTACTTGCTTGCCCACTATCGTGAGTTGAAATTGGTCTGATCAATCCATTGCTAACAGATATCATGACATGATAGGTCTGGCAAGTGCAACACCAACCTTAAGCGCAATTCCTTGGAAGGCGATAACTACGAATGGCCGCTTTAACTTTGTGGATCCGTTATATTTTCCATTGACAGAATATCCAGACTTCAAATTTACCGCCTACCGGCAAATGGATACAGAAGAGATGATCACATTCTTCCAAAAAGCAGCCAAGCGACAGGAGAACAATGGCCCAGAAATGGCATTCCGGTTCTCACATGTGTGGAGTAGGAAGACGAAGACACTTTTGCCCGCCATGTATCCGGAACAACCAAGCGGGGTTCAATCGCCCGCCCCACCACGCAATGAGGTAAATCCAATGTTTGAAAATGTCATGGCAGGCAAGCGAAAGAAGAGGAAGGCAAGAGGGAGGGCAGGTGACAACGAAATCAGGTCAATTGAAACTGGGAATGTGGAAGGGGGCCGGACAGAGGAGGAACCCGTGGAGCCAGAAAGTCAGCAAGCCCACCCTCCTGCATTAGGGGTATTGGCGGCCGGTCCTGAATCTCAACAACCTTCCGACAACGCAATAGAACCAATAGCTGCCAGTAACACACAAGGGGTCAAGTCTACCAGGAAGAAGAAGACAAAGGGTGGGCAGAAAAAGAAAAGGCGAGCATCAGCTATACTGGAAATGGAGGAGGATCAGGAAGAGCCAACTCGAGTATTGGTTGGTGAAGAGGGAAATTCATTGCAAGAAGAACCGGGCACCCAAACAACAACATTGCTCCATAGGCGTAGCGGCTGCTTTGCAGGGGCTGCAGCCAAGTATCCAACACCATTCTCTGATCGTGCACCAACTCCAGCAAATGAAGGAGCACCTAGGGCATCTCAAAGGCTTAAGCAGAAGAAATCCAAACAGAACAAATGAACTTGTATTCCATCAATAGTCAGGGTATTGAATACATATGACAGAATGACTTTGATGTGCAAAATGTAGTGTCCAAAAAATTGAGTCATGATGATAGAGTGGGACCGGGCAGTAACGATAATGTCCAGAAGAAAAATGTACATAAGGAAGCGAGGGAATGGTGATGATCGTGATGAAGGTTCAAAAAAAGAATATACAACAAAAACTAGCCAGGCTGATGATACGTTGTCCAGAGGCAAAAAAACGGTTGAAAAAAAATTGGGGGAGATGTGAGATCCAAAAAAATATGCATGATACATTACTTAGCAAGACGACGAGAACGACGAGGATGCGAAAGACCTCTGGAGGTCAAAGCGGCTGCCTGAATGCGAGGCGATGAACGAGTAGCTGGCTGCCCCGATAACACCCTCCGCCTGTTACCCCTACCACGAGGAGCGGTCGGTTCAGATCCCTCATATGCTGTGAGTGATTCCAGTTCGGTCAAGGGAGACTCTTGACCCTCAACAGCAACATCATGCTTCTCAGGAGAGGATGGCACTTCAGCTCCATGCGACTCCACTTCAGAAAACTTGATGGCAAGGGCAAGAGGCGAGGGCATATCAGGAGTGAGGGAAATTGTTGAAGCCAAGCCAGGAGGGTAAGCGCTGCGGAGGAGGAGTGTTGAGAAAGTGGGCACCTGGGGGACTGATGTGAGTTCATCTTCGTGAGCCGGGACCAGCTCTGTTAACCAACTTGTTGCCTGCTGGAGTATGTTAGTCGTACCGGCTGGTGGGGGAGCATCCAACACAGGATGCGTACCTTGTGGTGTACGAACTTGTGCTTGCACAACGGGATCATGGATGAGGGAAGGGTCAACTGTGGACCCTGAGGGTTGCTCCTCAACCTCCATCGCATCTGGAGACCGGGCAGGCGGGCGCTCCCCACGACCGGCCATCCAATCCATCATCTCATCCTTTGACGCAGACTTCGTTGTCTTTGCACTGTGTGGGAGGCCCAACTTGGCGTTATGGACAGGTGTATTGGGTGCTGAGACGTTTGAATCCGGTGCTGATGCCTTCGGACCAAATCTGTACTTGGGGACTGGGACCTTGGGCAAGCGAAGAACCGTAGGATCATTGCTGAGAGGACCCTGTGCAATCGCGATAGCATCGGCCGGTCTGACCTTGTACTCATGAGGGACAGCAGTTCCCCACGTCACAACCCTGTCCTCGTCGACGGATGCAAGGCGGGGGTTCATATAGGTTGGGTCTCTTGGGTAGTGGTCGTT
Organism: Panaeolus papilionaceus; assembly: GCA_015501605.1. Classification (NCBI taxonomy): domain Eukaryota; kingdom Fungi; phylum Basidiomycota; class Agaricomycetes; order Agaricales; genus Panaeolus; species Panaeolus papilionaceus. Next base: position 64,519 of record JADNRZ010000038.1, on the reverse strand, counting down.
GAAGACAATGAGTTGTGTTCCTATTTCCAGTTGAGGTTCTGGAACAAAGGAGTACTGCTCGATGCGATAAGCCTTGAAACAGGGCGGCCAGTCAACCGTGACGTTGGGACCAAGTGCCTGGTCTGCCATTGCCACAGCATAAGTGACGTCCTGTCCCAGCCCAAGGAGAGCATCGCCAACCTCTGAGCGCAACATGCGCACTGATTGAAGGCCCCAGCCCAGGACAGTGGAGTTGTGCTCGATGGCTGACTCGGCCAGCTCAATGCGCTCCTCAAGATCCTCAACACGCTCCTCAAGCTTCTTGATGTGTTCCTGCAAGGCGCGCATAGTGACTGAGCAAACCATGAATCAGTTGCATACAAGGTCATTTAAAAAAAGCTATACCTTTACGAGGCACCTTCGGTTTTTTGGCCTCTTTTTTCTCAACATTGGAGGGTTGGAAATCATCGTCGTCTTCATCAGTCCCCGCGTCGTCCTTCTTCGTTTTCCTTTTGCCCTCTGTGGTCTCCTTCCCCTTTCCCTTCGGCTTCTTCTCACCATTGCCTGCTGAAACGGAACTGCCTGCTGTTTCTTTAGTGGAGGTCTTCTGCTTTCTCGACGAGGTGGGTTGTGACCCTTCAGTGCCCGACTGGGCGGCCGCTTGATTTTTCTTCTGGCTACCCAGTTTTCCAGCCTGCTTATGGTCGGATGCATAGTCGCATGCATCCTTTGTCTTGACACAATGCTCACAGCGGGTGGTGTTTGCCGCCTGGACACAGGGGCCGTCCCACCGGGAGCAATTGGAGCAAGGAGTCACATAGATGTAGTGCCCATCCTTGAACACTACCTTGGGGATACGGGTGTTAACAACAACCTCGACAACAGCTCTGGGGTTGGGTGTTGGGGAGGCAGCCGAGGAACTTGCAGGCGTGGTGGGTTGGCGAACAATCCTTGCGGTTTGGGCAGCCGAGGTATCCGCTGAGTCTGTTGAGGGGGCGCCCGGTCCTGCAATGTTTGCGACTTCAGGATCAAGTCGAATCCGCTTGCCTCCTACTCACAGCATTACTAGCCATACATTTTGATGGTGTGAACCTTACTTACCTCCTGGAGTTGGGGGTTGAGGGGCAGCCTCATCAATGTCCTTTCGCTTACTTGTTGTTTCTTCTGTAAATAAGTTAGATGGGAATCCAGAATGCTAGTGTTCACTTGCCAGTACCTGAGGTCCAGCCAGCTGTTAATGGTGAAGGTATGAGGGGAACCGGCCGCCCATGAGGTGATGTTCGCATCTGAACATTTGTGTTGAGGGTGGGGCGACCTGTTATAGTTGGTGCACGAGATGTGGGGGCTGCAGGGGGAGGAGCATGAGAGGGAGCAGGCGGAGTAGCACCAACTCGAGATAAAGGAGCAGGCGGAGCGGCACCCAGGTTTGATGGAGCGGCGGCCACCTGATGCCTAGCAGGCGCGCCTGTTCCGGCTGCCACTAGATGTGAACCAACGGCAGCAGATTGACGTGCAGGAGTTGGTGCAGGAGCAGGAGAAGGGGAGTGGGTGGAGGAGGGGGCGGCCGCTGATGAAAGCTTGTCGCATGCTGCCTTTTTCGTCCTCCATTCCGCTAGCTTGCTTGACACGTCGGTTTCTGATTTCTTATCTTGTGTGCCCTGCTGCACAGACAGGTTCTCAAAGTCCAGTGCAACCCAAAAAATCCACGAAACGGACGATGTTTTCTTCCAATATGCTTTAATATCAGGAGCAACCGCCGCAGGTTGGGTGATCCCTAATCGGAGACAGGATTGAAGGTAATCCTTTTATTTAGTCCGGTTAGTGAAAGAAACAAAGAAATTATTGATCACATACGAGGTCCGTTGCTATTGCCGCCAATGTGCCAACAAGGGCATCCTCTTTCCCGTTTGCAAACGCTGCTGGAAGTTTGGATTGGACCTTGTTCAGAACAAGAAGGAAGCGGTCAAGAGTAATTGTTGTTGATGCCATTGGTAAAACACGGTTGGAGGTGATGGAGATGAGATCGTGCTGATCAGTGATGGTGGTGGTGGAGGTTAGGAAGAAAAAAAAAGGAAAACGGTAATACCCCTGGTTGTATTTGTGAAATCAGGGTCGGCTGCCACATCAAGCAATGACTGCCTCACATGACTGATTGATAAGAATAGAGCAACCATGCGGACACATTGTATGGGATATATATGGACATGTGTATTTCATAATGAAGATTGTACAATGACCGGCCGGTCCAACCACCCGCTCTCCCATTACAACCTCCTTGGTTGTTATTGTACACTTAGTGGGCAGCCTGTTATTTGAACCATTGATTACTGCTTCCGCTTGCTCAACATTGCCACCCTCACTAACCATCTCCACCAACTGTGTGATGACCCCGGCTTGCTTTGCCAACAATGTTTCCTGGAACTGCCTGCCAACAAGAATTTTGTATTGATGTCTAATACACATGATGATGTGCTAACCGGCCGCCTGTCTAAGCCTGATGGGATGTAAGTAGGTTTTCCAACAGGCGCTGAGTTTGTTCTTTTGCACAGCACCCTGCGTCACAACTTATTGATAATCAGCCAATGAAAAAATTTATGATGTTCACCTATTGGTAGTATCCTCACCAAGCAGCCCTGGTCATCGTAGGACAGGGTGCCTGCTCCAACTAAAGAATCACCACCCGCTCATTCAATAATCACCCACTCTCCCATTACAACACCGGCTGCTTCATCCACATGTGCTGACCGCTTGCCCTGACTGCTTGCTCTACCTACCCTTCCCGCCACCCACTCTCCCATTACAACTTCATCCATGTGCTCTGACCGCTTGCCCTACCTACCTCCCAACCACCCACTCTCCCATTACAACACCGGCTGCTCCATCCACGTGCTCTGACCGGCTGCTTCAGCCACATACTCTGAGTGCTTGCCCTACCCACCTGCCCCCTCCACCCACTCTCCCATTACATGACCGGCTGCTCCATCTGCCTGCTCTCCACCCATTCTCTATTACATGACCACTTACCCCTACCTACCGCCTGCCCACTACCCGCTCACCAATGACATGACCACTACACCATCCAACACCTATACCCCACACTATGCTATGCTACCCCATCACCCACTTGCTGTCCATTTCCCCCCCACCCCACCACCCGGTCATCCACAATATAAACTGTACTACCTGGTCCCCCTGTTCCCCCACCCGGACCAACCACCCTACCACCCACCCGGACCAACCACCCTACCACCCACCCGGACCAACCACCCTACCACCCACCCCACCCCTACCACCCGGTTTTTATTAATAACACCCACTAGTATACCAATGTAACCACTACCTACATAACTATTAATCCACTACATATCCGTGAGTTCCATGGAAAGTACTCAGTTCTTACACTCAGGCATATCCGTGGAGCAACTCAGTTCTTCATGCATAGCTCCCTTATGTGCCTCATCAGTATGTACGAAAGGATGTCCTGAACTTGTTGCTTGGTTTTTCCTCCAGACTTTGTAGATGGTCTAGTTGCGGCTGGAACCTTTCCAGGTTGTCTTGTACTTCCTCCAGCTGTTGCTGTATAACCTCAACATGAGTGGCGTCGCCATTTGGACCTGTTTCCTCAAGCTCGGTCGCAAGTGTCTTTTCCTGCGAACGGAGTTGCTCAACGCGGCTTTTGAGGTCGGAAAGAAGGTTGGGAAAGAACGAGGTTTGGTCCTCCTCTTTTGAAAGGTATAAACGCCACGGTTTCTGCCTACCATTGCTTTGTCCAGGATCTCCAAGGCCGAGGCTTGCATGTTTAGAAATTTCTCAAATTTTGCACCGCTTTGTATCAAGTCCTATCAGGCGTCTGGTCAGCACAAGGTCTACAAGGTGTTTGAACTCCATGCCACCCATGGTCCATTTCGGAGCTCTTCGAAACGCAACTCAGCCTGTCTGATCCCCTCTTCGCTTCCTATTGTGTCCCACATAGTGGTTACAATAGTGATGTCCTTCGCTGCGCCAATTCCTTTCATCTCCTTGAATGTTTGCAATGTCCATCGTTTGCTGCCGCTGAGTCTGATGTCTGTTATAGGAATGAGATACAGGATCCATTCAATTTGTTTCCTGTGGTGCAACAAAGTATTCATAAAGAACACAAATTGTTATAATTTATATCATGAAGTCCTTACCCATACCGCTTTAGCCACTCATGCAACTTGAAAATAATTTCTGTGTCAGAAATCTTTCGATCTGCAAATCCTGGCGTATCAATGACATAGATAGGATGAGTAACCGTGCGCTGAAAGTTAACATTGACAAGACGGTAAGCAGAGACTTCTTGAGTGCAACTCTCAAGCTGATCCTTGGATATTCCGAGAGAAGCATCACCACACAAAGCCTCTATGAACTGGGTTACTTCAGCACTGAGCACGAATGAAGTCCGACTCTGAGGGAGAGATACGACACGTACTGCACTTTTGCCTGCTTCTGTAGGCCCCATTACTCTATACGTCAATTTGGTGTTGACAGTTACATCTGACGAGAAGATTCAGAAACAGAACATACGCTACTGTCTTGAGCAGGCAATCCCAGCTGATATGAGGCTCGGCAGTAACGGATACCCTTCCCGTAATTTGTAGATTCTCGAATTCATGGGTTGTCATTCGGAGCGCCTAGGTAGATAGATGTGCGTAACTCGCTTTCAAGGGTTTCAGAATCCAGCTAGAGTTGTTATAGAGAGTGCACATTAACTCCTTTCTCGGTCCGCGCAAACCATTATTGGAAACATCCTGGGTATATGTGGACAAACCAGGTTACCAGGAGACAGTTATAATTAAGTAGTACAGTCGTGTGTCGTTTGCTTCAAGTTGTTGATGGTGTTTGATTGACGGAGTATGCCGAGATCCTCGGAGGCATTAGAAAATCACGAAACCTTTTAGCTCATTGAATCATAATACTCGAACGGATGGTACACGTCGATTATTTCAATAACAAACCGAACATATATCCTACAGCTTCGATAGTAAATTTCCAATGCTAAACATCTTAAATAAGTGCTTTATACACCTTGAATGCTCGCCCTCGTGTGTTATAGTCGTGCGTCATAGGCGGTTCAAATGCTACGTAGACTCTTCGGTGTGCCACAGCTGCTTGAAGCGATTTTTTTGTCCGATGAAAAGCATTGTGCATTGATGAACCTGCCGCTTGGGAAAGAGTGTTCTTCACTTTATTGTCGGGCGGCCCTAGGGCCTGCAATTCTGCCTTGAAGATTCAGATGTGCAAACTTGTCTCCACCTCTTCCTTCTCTTTAGCAAGGATGTTCACCAGTTCCTGGTTGGAAAGTGTAATGTCGTCCTGCATGTCGTTCTGTATGGCTTCAAGACGTTGCTGTAAGCCTTCTACTCTTCCTAGTAAGGTCTCACAAACCAAAGGAAAAAAGGCTGCGCGACGGATAGAAGTACTGTCATCAAAGCCTGACCATGGGTCCTGTCACCCGGACATCGTTATCATAGTACCCTGGTTCCATTTCAAATTTATATGAGTAGAATTCAGATCGCAAACCCTGCTATTACTAGATCGTGTGGGTGCAAGGAGTAGCTAAGGTGCATTGCGTGTGCACAACGCATTGAGATTGACCAAGTCTGGGGAGTACATTCATAGATATCAGGGGCTCGATTGTTTGTCCATGCTTGTTGGTGCATATCCAACCTGAAGTTTGCTTGGAACTTTGAGCTCTTGACCTCAATCCACCATCAACGTGTTTACTTTATTTCAACCCATCGACTTTTCTTGTGGTTACTATGCTCAGAATATGGCTTAGTTGTGGAATCATCCGCATGCATGGTACCCTTCATCTTTAGAGTGTTTGGGTGAAGGCGTCTCTGCAATTACTGGACGCAGAAGTCGATGGGCTGGCTATATCCATTTTCACGGGATAATTTATTCGGATGGCACATGAAATAAAAATGATAACACCTATTTATCAGTTTTATTGGACACCTCCAAGTGTAGGGTGAGTAATATTTTTTCAACTCTGTCATCGTCGTGTTGATCTTGGTTTCGTTTCAGAGATTATTCTGAGAAACACCCGGAAGAACACGAAATTAAATTGTGAAAAATTATCTGCGTATGAGTCGGACTGTTCTGGTCATGTCTGTCCAACATCGAGGACTCCATGGTTTATGCTCATTTCAACGCCGCTTTGAATCATATATCTTTGGCGACATCTGGCTCTTTGTTGTGTGGACCCTGGTTCGTTGACACAGCAATTCGGAAATCGATGTCTTTCCTGCATACTCTTTGATGAGGATACTTTTCTCTGGCTGAAACTCTCTCTTCCTGGTGTGGCAATGCTGAGAAACTGATGAAATTGCGGTGTCTAACTTTCCTCCATAATTGGCTGAATATTTTCAATGACGAAGCTCAGAGATGTCCATGTTGAAACATACATGTGTATGCACAAGCTAACTAAATACGTTAGTGGAGGGAGGGGTGATAGTTTCGTGAGTGGTATAAAAACATGAGGTGTTCGCGATGATGTTAACTGACACAAAATAATAGGAATACATTAAACAAAAAATCTGCCGAAAATGATGACGAACAAACTGGTAGCGCACTAGCAAAAATGTCTGGCCATGTGGAATGAAGAAACTTGGTATTAAATTACCTGTCCTCAAAAGAAAGGTCCAGCCCTCCCTGCTCAATCAAATGCCATGCCACGTCGACTTCAAATTCTCCTCCTTCAGTGTTGACCCAAATGACTGCACACTCGCACTGCCAACCTTCTTAACTCTGACTCTTTGGCTTCTGGGCGAAGAAGGCGGACTCGGCCCACTCCGATTAGATCGCGCCGAAGGCGATGGAGGTGGTCCACGATTGGAGCGAGAGCGGTGCGACCGATTAGACGTAAATGTTGCAACTGTTGCAGCCGGGCTCGTCGGTGGACTCACCGTACCTGCCATCGTAACTGTCCCAGACAGAATGGACCGCGTCTCGCTCTGAATATCGCTCCGAGACGTTGAAAGTGTCGTGATAGAAGGCTCAAACAGGGGTTCATGCGCTTGTGAAGGGGAGCATATTCTGACTGAAGAATTTGGGGATATGTCTGATTTCTCCATACTGGACAACGAGTTGTTGACTTTGTATTTTCCGTTGACTGGGTCGGGTTTCAGCCATTCGGAGGAAGTGAAGGTATTGGATTCGGCGACGACTCTGAGGGTGTGGTTGTGGATTTGGAGGTTCAGAAAAACGCGCGTGCCCATGGCCATCATGATAAGGATGAAGTAGGGGCTTGCGGCTCTCTTCACTGCCTCTGAGCCTCCTTTGACTCTGCCCCATGCTGCGCAGTTGACAATGAAGATGACGACGCTGGAGACAGCTGCGATGCTGACGTAGACGAGGCACGCGCGGTTGATGAGCGTAAATCCGGTGTTCATAGCTACCATGGTGCATTTAGTGCTAATGCGGATGGTGATGAGGACCGCCACAACTAGGAGGAAGAGGGTGGTGGTGGCGTAGCTCAGGGGCCCTGTCCATGATGCCAATGGCTCAAAGTGACAATTTGAGCCGAATGGGAGGTTAAGAGAAGGGAGGGATTTGAATTGTGTACAGACGGCGACCTGAAAATGAATTGAAAGGTTTTCTTGGTCAGTATAGCTCCCTACATCGCAGTTTTTGGACTCGGACTTACCCAGCTGCAGACCATAATCATGCAAGGTGCAAACACGATTGCCAGGATAATTCTTTGATAATCCCAAAGCGACGCGACTCGACAACAGAAGACCACACCAGCACATGCCACGACCGCGATTGAACACGACTGTCCAATGATGACAGCCAGTTGGCAATGACTTGAACCTATAGCCGTGTAAAACAAGCTGGTGAGTGTTGACGTGACTGCTGCGTAACGGAGTAGGATGAACCTATTCATCTAATGATTAGTTCCCTTTATTCCCATCATGAGGGTTTCGCCACTTACGCCCATGTCGCTGGCGACTGCCATTCTTGACGCTTTGTACGGTCGTATAACGCGCGCTCTTCGGGGACGAATTGGATACTATTATACCTGGTTAAGACGATCAGGATGTCATGCCATTGGTGAAGACTCACAACTCCCAAGTGACTAGAGCGAAGGCTGCGACAGCATTTATAGCTACGATACCTGCACTGGACTTGTAAGTGACGTCTAGTTGAATTTCAATGTTATGATAAACCAACTATACCGATATAGGCTTGGTGCTCCCAAAGTTCGTCAAGGGTCATGTCTGGGGGAGTAAATAAAGACATGACGAAATTCCTACCGGACTGGGTGCAGGATGGGATGACCCTTGTGCTTGGAAAGTCACTCTAGTGGGAGGTCAATGGTGGGCCATAAACGATCCAACATACCTCTAAACCCAATGCTCAAAAGTAAATCCTTAAGGCAGCACCATCTCCATCGTTCTACTTTTTCTGGAGTTGATGATGTCAATTTACCCTACTATGTGTCGAGAAGCAGCCCGGGGAACGGGGATGTTGAGCACTTTATCTCGGACTATCTGTCAAGTCGACAACATGGTTACGCCTTTATGACAGGTGGGTCTTCTAAACCCATCGACGCCGTAAATGAATTCACAGTCGGGTTTATACTGTACCTTTCACGATCAAAAGCTAGAAAGGCACTCGAAAGCACCTTTTAGCGCTGATGATTCAGGCCCACCAAGTCAATGTAGCCTACTTGAATAATGACTTGGTTGTTGAGAGGATAGTTTCAGCATTAGGTGAACAAAAATAGGTATGTCCTCAGCTCTCAAACACCACTTTTCTTAATTGCATGTCGTCTAACTGGTTTGAGTTTAATGCAGTGGCGACAGGGCGGCTTTGACGATGGAGGTTGTGCTCCCATTGTCGCTACATCGCTATCAGCTACCCATCCGTACCGGCATGGATGATTATGATGATTATTCATAAGAACAGAAAAGTGATACATGTGGTATACATATAAATCATCGTTACATGAAGCTCTGTCGTAAACATTAAACGTTTAAACACGATTCGGTGGCCATGAGTGATGATAAATCATGCACCGGGAGGGAGGGGAGATGGTACGTCTTTGAAGTCTTCTTCTTTGGCGCCAAGAAGTTCCATTAGCTCATCCCTTTTGAACATATACGCAGCTTGGATGGCGTTTGGAGTCCCACTGCGTGGATCAGCTCCTTTCTCAATGAGCGCTCGCACAATGTCGTTGTGTCCCTTGAAAACTGCTCCAGCCACCATGGATTGGCCGAGGTCATTAATCCTGTTTGGATCGCCTCCTCTCTCAAGGAGACCCTTTGTAAGCTCTGTGTGTCCAGCGTAGGCTGCGAGCATCAGCAGGGTGTTGCCTAGACTTGGACATTCACAATCAGCCCCTATCAGTGATCGAACACTCGATCGTCTTTACCTTTGGCGTTTGTGAGGTTTGCTGGTAGTCCAGCATCCACTGCACCGAGCACTAACTCGGTATTTCCATCCCGAGCAGCGTCGAACATACGATTGGCAAACTCTACGGTTTCCGGAGGTAGAGTGGACACCTCTGCGGTTTTGCTCTCAGATTGTGGTTCTGCCTAAAAATGAGGATTTGGATAGGGTGGTGAGTCAATTGCCCCCATAACTGTGACACATCCGCACCATGACAATAATTTTGCCTATATATGAAGGGGTTGAGGTCAAAGTTCGTGTCAGAGATGTCTCCAGCTCCTTGGAGAGACATCGCAACTGGAGCCAACTATATCATGATGGATTCGGAATAATTTAATCTTATCTTTAAATGACTTTAGCACAGCCATCGGCAGGCACCGACAAACCGATCACGAGGACAAAATTAGCCTCCCTAGTCACAGCCTGAGTCTCAACTGCAGTTGAGGGTCGACGCCTCTGGTCCTTATATTGGACAACCACATACACACCACGTTGTTTTTCATATTTCTGCATGTCGCGTTCTGACACATTGAATCCTCGAGCCAACAAACTTAATCGATCTACTTCAGACATATTGAATCAGGAAAGACCAGCGGCAAAGCGTCAAAAAGTTGATCCTTGTGAGTAGCAGTTGGCGTTACGCGTCCAAAGCGTGTAAAGTGGCGACCTGACATACTTTTTGTGCATGTAAAGCTGCTACAAGCGATACTGACGACGATACTCATATGAGTACCACCTACGATCCTTTGAAGAATGGAGGATTGAAAGGAAGAAAACGTTTTGCTGCAGACTTCGCTGATTTGAAGACTGCGTCTGCTGCGGGGTTTGTGATGAGTGGTTTACGCTTGAAGAGTGAGTCATAGACCTTGACGGTAATCTCGGTGTACTAATAACCATGCTCAGGGGTCAGACCTGGAGATGACGAGGGATCAGTGGAGATCAGCATCGAAGATGCCAAAGGAGAGCCTCTGCTCAACGCTACACTGCTGATTTCTGGTAGGTCGTATCTCAGTTAATTCCTAGCAATATATTGACTCTCTATAGACACATCTGAGTATCCTGGAAGTCATTCATTGTTCTGCTATTCTCCCGATGGCGACCTCTCAGCCAAAATACAAAGAATTGTTGACGAACTTCCAGAGCAACCTCCTTCCACCATTGGAGAGACTGTACAAAAAATGATGGGGTCCATTGCACGTACCATACTGAGCAAACCCTCCATTGCCAAACCTCAAGCTGAAAGTGAGGATGAGGAAGACGAGGGTGAAGATTCTGATGGTTTCGACACCTTTGAGGATTACGATGACATCGGCACCATCACCGCTGAACCTCACTCTGTCATGGCGACGTTGCAACAGTATGCCAGAAACCATTGCTTTATGTCTGCCTCCTCTGAATTTCTTTGGTTTTGAAGGAACTTCCTTGACATTGTCGCCACTGATTATCGTCCAGGCTTTATCAGGCTTGGAGGAAATGATTTTGTCGTGTCTATCTCCTTGCCTGTCGTTAAGCTTGCGCAGTCAATTCCTCCACGTGCACTCATGGCCTGGGACCGCCGCCTGCTGTCTTGCACGCAGCACTTGACCCTGCTGATTTCGGGATTTCGTGGACATTACCCTGTTCTTGAGCATGACGGGTCGTACTCAGCCAATGCCCAGCGACTTGGAGTGGGACTATCGTTTAAGGTGGGACTGAGTCACAGGTATAAGCCCGGAACCGAGCAGGTCCAGGAGGTTGTGCGCAAACATGGGCTCATTATACAAGATGCCGAAGACGAGGTTCGTATACAACAAGAACTCGCGGCGGAGCGAGCGAGACGAGAGATGGAGTGGGATCCTGATATGGAGGACTATCCTGATGAGCCTATGATTGAGGAAATTCCACTCGAACCTGTTCTTGATGAAGGCAGATTCGATAGATTCAGTTTGAGCAGTTCCCTGGAGTCTCTGATGGATCAATCTTTCCTCAAGATTGTGCAGCTTCGACGGAAGTTTGGCTTAGGTTGGTCTGGCGCTGAAACACTCTTAGCTGAGATAGAGAAATGTCAGGCAAAGGATGAAGAAGTGTTCCAGCAACAGATGACGGTAAGCGTTCATCGACGGTATACCGTCGCAACAGCTGATGATACATTCGAAATGTAGCTTGTCATGAAAGCCGACCGAGAGGAACGCGACTTGTCGAGAACGACAACTCTCCCGCACGATCCTTTGTCTGGGCTCGGGCCAACTGAATCTTTCAACCTGCCACTTACTGCTTTCTGCTATCTTGTTCGCCGTCTGTCCGTAAGCATTGCTATACTATTGTCAAGGTGAAGTAACACTGATGTGATCAGCTTTGCACGAGGTACTGCATCGTGTGTCACAACAAACTCCACTTCGATTATGAGGCGCTCAAGCCGTACGTTTGCGATTCGAAGCTTTGCTCCTATCAATATTATTCTCTCAACCGCGGTCCTTCCCTTGAGGCAAGCTACAAGCTGATCGTAAATGCGTCTCAAAATTCTGATTCATTTCTAGTACGAGATAATTCACAACCCCCTCACGGTTGACCTTTTGGTCTCTCTCGCGTACTCTGCGGCCTCCGAAGGTGCAATGGAAGACCCGCTACCTGTTGGAATGGGCCTCCGGGTCCCACCACCTTCCGGTGCCATAATTGCTCCGCCCACGCCCAATTTTACAATGGGCGTAGTTCAGCCAGGTTCACAACATCCACCACCTTCGCTGCGAATGCCGACATTAGGAGAAGATGGTTTATGCGACTTCGATACGCTCGAGGTCCCACAGGTGAGTGGACACCGAGTAATCACCTGTTGCTCTCGTTAACACAGTTCGAACAGATGCGGTCTGTGATTCAACAGCTAATTTCGAGCTTGCCATCAGTGAGTGTTCTCACATACGATTGGTGCCGATGACTCCTGTTCATCGTCTATAAATAGATCGATGATATGAAGAAACATCTGGAGCGCAAGGTCAAGGCTGGGAAATCAAAGCCGAAATTGAAGGATGTTGATCCTAGCGTGCTACCCGCCGCTTGGTCGATTCTTCGATGGTATGATCTACCCCTTTCTATTCATATCCCTGCTAAAAAATTCTTTAGGTGTGTGGCGTCGTGCACGGCGCACATCGAAGCTATAACGGAGCCAGCGGAAATGGTCAAGGGGTTCGGTATGTTTTGTTGTTCAGGCACCTTGGTTATCTTTGGCTGAAAGAGTGCGCAGAATCTTCATTCGTCCAATTCAGGATGACAGTAGGCGCACCCGATGCTGAAGCCAAATTCCGCGATGCCATTGAGAGCGCAACCGCCAAAGACCCAAATGCAGCGAATTACCCTGTCATTTACGTAAGTCTTGCAATGGTATTTTTGGAAGGGCTCGATTGATCATTTCTACCACTGTAGGCATTCCATGGCTCGCCGCTGAAGAACTGGCACTCGGTAAGAGCAATACCCGTTGATATAGTGATGGGACACTGAATACCAGATCTAAAGATTATCCGCCATGGATTGTGGTACAGAGTCGTCGCTCATGGGCGTGCATTCGGAGATGGTAAATCCCGATGTTTGACATTATGGTGCTACGGTTCATTGAAACAAATAAAATTTGCACAGGTGTTTATCTTGCAAAGGACGCTGCGACGTCGATGGGCGGATACGCCGCACACGGTCGTTCAGCATGGACTAAAAGCTCCATTTCTCCGACTAACTGCATGGCTTTGGCTGAAGTCGTTAATTTACCGACCGAATTCGTGAGCAACAATCCCCATTATGTTATCAAAGACACGCATTGGATAATGTGGTATGTTTCATGAGCTTCGTTCCTATCATTACCTGGTATTAATCCCTTCGTACAGCCGGTATTTGCTAGTGAAAGGCCTGTCCGCCGACATGCTCGATCCTGTGAATAAGCCGAAACCACCACCAAAGACCACAAACGTCCCAGTAGTTAGCTTGGATCCCAAGCATAAGACCGCAGTGAGCGGAAAGGTACTCGAAATTCCGGACCCAGAATACCAGATTCAAAATCTCCTTGCGGCGCGGCAAAGCGAAGTCGCTCATGAAGACCCAGATGAAGAGGACATGTCGATTTTCAATCTCGATCAGTCGAAGAAGGACAAGGGGAAAGCTCCCGAGTCGATGGAAATAGACGAGGATTATCTGGTGCCGGAACGAAAGCCCGTCGCACCTAGTGGTCCTGTGGTGAGGCCTGCAGATGATTGGAAGCACAATAGCGAATGGGTGTCCAGGACTATCGAGAACCTCATGCTTCAGCTTCCTCCTTTCGAATCGTCGCCTTCGGCCAGTATGGCCATACAGAGGGAACTCAAAGCGATGTTGAAGGAACAGGATGCTGCTCCATCGCTTCGTGATTTGGGATGGTATATGCCCCCCGACCTGATCGGGGATAATCTGTATCAGTGGATTGTAGAGTTACACTCACTGGACCCTTCACTCCCTATTGCACAGGATATGAAATTGCGGTACGTTCCTTGGTTCTTTTGAGGTACTTGGGAGCTGCAAGCTAAATTGGTTATTCGACATGCAGTAAATTGAATTCAATCGTGTTCGAGATTCGATTCCCTCCGACATTCCCGAATTCCCCGCCTTTCTTCAGAATTATCAGTCCTCGATTCCTACCATTTATTCATGGAGGAGGGGGGCATGTTACAGGAGGTATGCTACATTTGATTTATTATGGAGAGGCGTTCTAAATATAAACTTTCAAGGCGGAAGCATTTGTATGGATTTATTGACCAGGGACGGTACGTTGGGACCTCAAACGCTATTATGTATGCCTGCCGCAGACAACTAACGCTATTGCTTGCTTTTTCTTCTCAGGGTGGCTTCCCAGTTACAGGTATGCACATCAACCCATTAGTAGATCGAGTACTGATTTGGCACATTCACAGTATATCGGCTGTGTTGATGCAGATTCGTTTGGCACTTTCGAATCTTGAACCCAGGCCTGCGAGGCTCGCACAAGATTGGCAACGGTGGGTTTTTTTTGGCATTTCCCGACACCTTCGCTCTTTGCGTCAAATCTGACATCCTTATTTAGGCCTTATGACGTTCACGAGTCCTTAGCGGGCTATAAGCGTGCCGCGGCAACTCATAACTGGACTGTGAGTTATCCCTTATTCAATTGAATCGTCATATGGTCCTGATGTACGACGAACCTTTATTTAGCTTCCACCGGGGCTGGATCGCCTTGTGCGATGACTCCACTCCACCAAAGGCTGCTTTGTATTTCTTGGAACTGTTATCTTGACACATTTACTGTGTGAACAGATTGTATAAAGGATGACTTGATGTAGTTTTATGTTTGTAGTATCTTGAAAGTGTTGCACATGAATGCTGACTGTGCTGACTTGATTCCGAAGTTCTGTGGGAGACGATTCCAGAGTCGAGATTGAAATATGGTTCTAATCTAATCTGACTTTGACTTTGACATTTGCCAGAACCAGATAGGGCGAGTGCAATGTCAACCCTGGACTATCCCAGTGCCGTCACCTTTCGACATTGAGGTGCACACAACATGTGAGTGACAAAGTTTGCATCTATCGTATGGTTAACTTGAATGATACTCGAGGAGCAATATGCCTATCATGTATAGTATGCAATGATCATAACCAGTAGCAACGATGTACACGTATGATTGTTCAGAAGAAACAGTCCGCAGTTGTATTGGTATTAGAAGGTAATTATATGTATATCATAAGTAGGGGTTACGGTTAGCCTCAACCGGAAACCCCGAGACCTGACATAACCTGTGATTAAAAGGGATATAATCGAGATTTAAAGCACATAAATCAGAAAAATAATAAAAAGTGGGTTCTAAGCGCAGAATTCGCGAGCCCGTTTGTCGAGCCCTCTTTCCGAAACGGGCGTCAACGTTATCAAGAGGCCGCGTGCTGAATTTAAGTATTGGGGGGCTACGTTTATCGCCAAGCTGGTTGCGTACTGCAATTTCAAGCTCAACTTTAGGACGTGGGTTCGGGGTATATGAATACCTCATCGGCGAGCTCGGCTTCCAGATGAGCTGTGGCTGTTTAGTGTGCTGTATAGGAAGTCCCTCTGGAAAAAACGCGGTTTGATTAGTTCAATACAAGGAACAGAGGAAAGGGTGAACGTACGAGTTGGCTTTGTGGCATCGTGGCCAAAAACTCGGGTCTCTGCGTCGCGATCGCGTCAAGACAACGTCGGACAACCTCTGGACTAATGGCGTCGTCGAGTGCAGCTGGTGATCCACCATATTGAGGGCACGACAGCGACTGAGGTAGCAGGTCGTAGAGAGACAACCACGTCATGAGCCTGAGCCTGAGCTCAGAGTCGTCGGGAGCCTGCATGTGACCTCTTGACATGGCGAATGTTGTAGAAGTTAAGAGCTACTGAAAGTTTAACCGGGAGTGGGGTTTGAATGCATTTTTACCTTTGCATTCTTTGGTGCTTTATATTGATTCGAGACGATTTTATTCCCGGCTTTCTCATGAAGGGACAGCATCGTAAGGAGTCGATCAATGGACCTGAAAGAATCGAAATTGGTCAATCTACATCTGAGTTCGGACATTTCGTTGGAACTCCGGAGCTATTGAACAAGGCATCAAATCATCAAGTGGGCAACCGCTTGCCAACTGCTGGACGCTACCGGATTGATCAGTGCTCCTCCATTCAAGGCTCTAACCCACTGCGTGATGCAAACTTGAGAGCTGAGTCAGTCAACAAAATGATTAGTTACTTACAAGCAGAGATATCTGTCATGTTGTTCATTCCGGCTTTTACCTTTCAATAGCTTGAATTCGCCTTCGCGCCCACTGAAACCAATTGAGATCTTGGGCCTTGGTGCTGATTGATAAATTCCTCAGTCGACGCTGCGGATTCCGGGAGTGGCTAAAGAGCGAGAAATATTGTATCAGTCTAACCCGTGATCGACAATCCCTGCGTCCCCGCGCCCATTGTTGAATTATAAGGAAAGAGTAACCACCAGACATTCCCACTCCCGAGATTTCGGGGCCGTACGGGGGACTTTTGAGGGTGACTTGCACATATGTTTCTTGTCGATTAGGTTTTACATATGCAGTACAAGGGTAGGCCAATATTATATCCCCTGAGCGCCTTGTTACTTTACGTCTGGGGTAGCACTGCACTTTGAGAATACGAAACACATTCCACCCCGGGAAGACATATCCTTGGACTGCACAGCAAGTAGCTGCCCCCATCCGATTCGGGGTCATTGGCGGTGAAGATTTGACCAACAAAGTCAGTTTCAAGTAATTGGCATCATCTCTGTTTCCTGTCAGTCAATCCGCAGTAAAGATACCCAATGTTAGCGATGTACTCACTTTCACTCAGCGTTGACTGTGGTCAAGTTGTGAGATGATGGCGACTGAGGCTCGTTTGGACTTGGTTCGGTGGCGATGTGGGCGGTCGCAACTGCATGGCGTGGGTAACTCCTGCCTATACTATCTATCGCAAGCAAATTTCTTGGGTTGTGCCAAGTAACGCCAATCTCTACGGCTCTTGTCTTCATAGTTGGACAATATTCACTGGATTTACATTCGTGCATCGTTCTATCTCAGTCGACAGCTCAAACTCGGGCACATTGGAGGCACAAAATGGGCTCTATAATAGCTCCGTTAGCATAAGTTCACACGTGGATCAGAAGGCCCACAAGCCGCATTGCTGTCCCGGAGCTGAATCAACAAAAGCGGACTCTCACCACTACCTTCATTTAGCCTGACCACTGTGGAAAGTCTCTGGGAGACTCGGATAGCATAATGACATGCGATACTTCGTTGAATACTGTCGACGTTGATCAAAGTGACTTTTGGGACACAAATGGGATTCACTGGGATGCTCATCGGATTGGTTGGGCAATTGCAGGCGGTACTGCTCTTCTAGTGAGTAATTTTGCTCTCTGTATCAGTGGCATTATACCTGAAAAGCCTGTAGACAATTATTATTTCCTTTTTTTCAATTCTGGGACATTGCAGGTGAGACGCGCCCAAACCCTGGCATGACGTTTTCGGCACGAGATCGTTGCTCAATTCATCGCTAGGAACTACACCAAACCTGCTCAGCAGAGGCAGATGTAAGTAATTTATACAAATTGACAATGCTTAATGTGAAAACGATCTCAACAGATTGAGAATATTATATATGCCTCCCATATACGCCATCATCTCATTCTTTTCCTATCGGTTTTTCCGTGATTATACCTATTACTCTTTCATTCAGATTGGTGAGTGTTGCTGTTGAGAAGACATCGCAATAGACTGATCATACGCTTTAATTTAGCCTACGAAGTAATGTTTTTCCGTTTCTATTTAGACTATCTGCTAATACCTCGCTAGGCTATCACCCTAAGCGCATTTCTGTTCGTGGAATTACTCAATTTATCATGCATCCTGTTTGATCCAATATTCTACAGATTACTGATCATTGAATACGTCGCCGAGACAGCAACAGGGCACTCGGCAGAAAAAGCTGTTGAGCGAAAAGACAAGATGCCTCTACCTATTCCCGTTGGTGGTTGTAGTCATTTTTCTCTTGCCCTCTTTGATATTTTTCATTGTTTCAGTTTTGTTGTTGGCGATATCGGCCTACAAAGGCAGGTCCTCCAACCCTTTTTTGACTCACTAAGTTGTCTAATCTCGTGTTCTAGGCTTACTTTATGTATACAGTCAAGGTGGCGAAATTCAATCCTGCTTTATCCCTTCCTTTATAAACTTATGCACCCGCTAGTGGTCCGTGCTACAATATGTTATCATTAGACCGGGTATGTAGCTGTATGATAACGATCCAGAGCTTGGAATTGACTCCCTGCGCAGCAGCGTCCATAGCGGGGATTATATGTGAAAAGTATGAAGTGCTGTGCCACTCTGATGGTTACACATGGCGCCATGCTTCCCTCTATATAGAGGCTGTCAATTTCATCAGTATCAGGTATGTTGTCTGGTCCTGAAGATCTCTCAGCGATAATTGACTAATTGAACGCAAATAGCATTGCTCTATATGGACTTCTTGTATTTTATGGGTTGATGCACAACGAGCTCGTCGGACGGCGTCCAATGGCCAAGTTCTTGTCCATCAAACTCATTGTAATGTTCACGTTTTATCAATCGTTTGTGGTATGTCCTACATCACGATCTGCTATTTTTTGCCTTTGTCAATTGATTGTTCCTTTAGTTTGGGTGGTTGGAGGGCAGAGTTATTCATGGTATGCCCCATCTGTCAAGCATCTTTACATTTTCTGTCAATCCTCATTATTGGAAATAGAAACTCAGTACTGGACCACGGCTAACATAGCCAATGGTTTAAATGCGTTAGCGATTTGTATAGAGGTCAACATTGCTTTCCCTATTTATCTGAAGTCTCCATTCTGATACCCCTGGCAGATGGTGCTTTTTTCAGGCTTGATGTGGTGGGCATACACGTGGCACGAATACCGCCGTCCAGAGGGTACTCGCCCAACCAGCATCTGGAGACCTCTGTGGGATTCGTGAGTTTATTCATAGATGACACTCAATTTTTCATCGACTGATCGTCATTGATATTCTATTTTTTTGCTTTCTAGGGTCAATCTCAGTGCGTTGAAACATAATTTTCAGAATTATTTCATCTTCTAATTATGCTCTCCGTTTCTTGCGTGTGAACAGTGGACTTTGTCATGGAAATCGTTGGATCACTCCGATTCTATTTCGGCTCTAACAAGAGAAACCCAGCATCTCGCGCCCCCCGACCAAGCGAAGAAGGTTATAAAATGAATTTTGGACAGGCATTCGGACTCGAGTCCGAGACTACGCCTCTCCAGGTTGACAATAAGGAGCGTGCGCCAAGGACGTCTTCCAGTGAAGCACTTCACAACCCTTACCGACCCTCACAAGACGACATCCCTATGCATGCATATCCTGGAACCGCAAGACTTGACCACAGGGCTTGAATGTTCAACGTTATACCCTGCGTTTAATATCATCAACATCACGTTCGCGACGACTTAATATCTTCTGATCTAGTTCATGTGCAACTTGTATTCATCGCTGACACGTTCCTATAGTACTCAAAGCATCAATTCATATTTTGGTCTTTGGAAATCCGTCATCAGACTCTTTGTTCCACAGGAGATTAACCCTACTTGTGTTTACCTCTTTGAGGGGGTGTAAAAGCCCTACGTTTCTGAAACTTGGCTTACCATCATCGTCTTGCGCGGAAGTTTACCCTGACCGTTGATTCACCGTTCACACTCCAAATCATCGCCATCACTCTATTCATTCTCCTGTCCCGAATCTTAGGGTGTTTAACCTGGATAATTTTCAGTCAGAAGGGGTAAAATGTATCTCGAATTAATAAAACAATGCATGAATTGCAAGGTCCTTGTGGTATACGCTTTATGATGCTGACTGGTTGTTGAGCTCAATTTGATGCTGAAGGACTGCCTACGGCCAGTGGCCTTGAGTATTCACGCAACTCAAGTGCAGAATATCACATCGACGACTTCATCACAGATTTTTGAAATATAAATAGATTCGGAGTCGAAACTGCTCAATGAGGACACTGACTCATTCCGGAAGCAGATTTATATATAATAACACCACGGTTGTCAAAACGTGCGCAGCCTAAGTGACAGTGCCATGTTAATCCTGATTGTTGACCACGAGGACAACCGCTGACAACTTGGTCGACTCACCCAGCTGCTCGCCCACAATGACCCACCACGACTCAAGCGAAGGTCCTATAAATACGGCAGTGTACGAGAATTTGGACATTGGGGGTCCGATATCTGTCAAGGTTGTTGCCCCTGATGATCCTCGCCCTACTGCGACTGGTCTCTTTATCATCCTGTAAGCAACCTTATTCATGCCGTCTGACGAGCAACTGATTTCTAGCATAATGATTTTCAAATTTGAAGTCTGCTGGGGCCTACAGGCTCTGGAAAGAGTTCAGTATGCGGCCACCTGGCGTTGTCATAGCTGGCTATTTGAATTGCTCTAACGATTAGTCTCGTAGTTTGTCGAAAGTATCGCAAATGATAAGACGCTTGGCATAGCAAAGGACCAGTTGGGGGGTGTAACACAGTCACTCACAGTCTATCGACTGAAGAACGTGGCATATCGTTACGCAAACCGCTCCGGCACCACAGTTGTTGTTCCGTTGATGATTATTGATACGCCTGGGTTTGGAGACATCAAGTTTCCAGAGAGTAAAACGGTTAGACTCATATTGGAATTCCTTCAAATGCGGTCAGTCTGTAGATCCTACTAGATGAAGTGTTATCGTATGTGCTGAACTTTAACGGACACATGCAAAGGGATCTTAATGTCTCTCGAATATTTTATTTTCATCGAATAACTGACCCAAGGATGGCCGGTAGTAAAAGGAAGCTCTTGAACCTCGTTAACGAGATGACAGGTCAAAGGACGGGCAGGACTATTATCTTCGTAACCACCATGTGGGATCGTTTATGGAAGGAGGAACAGTTGAAGCAGGCCAACGAGAGACAGGAACAAATGAAAAGTGTTCACTGCAAGGTGAAGCTCGACATCTATTCTCGCTGTCGATCTCCGCCTTGAATATTGATGTTCCCCTTGTAGGACTTTGTAGAGGACAACGCTAGAGTTATCAAATTCGAAAACACCCAAGCGTCCGCCTTGAATATCCTCAACCAACATAACATTCCAAGCGATCACATCCCATTCTTCTCATTCGAACGGGTCGCGAGAGGGAATGTAAAAATAGAAGATGCCAGCTTTTCAAAGTCTCTCCATATGAACCTCGCCGAGCGCCGAGACGGATTGTTGCAGAACCTCATGTGGTTGGAGCGTGAATTGCAGGAGGAGTCAATTCCCCACAATGCCATCCATAAAGCCTTTTTTCAGCAGGCGAAGGAGGAAACAATCGCCGACCTTGCTGTTGTCGAGGAGGAATTGGAGCGTTTCCCTCCCTTGGAGGCCGCTAAGACAATGAACCCCGATCCTGCGGCCACCGTCCGTCGTTTAATCCCCTCCGAGCCTCCCAGGTCCAGCTCAGCTCCTCCGCTGCAAAAGAACAAATTCCAAGCCTTTTTGGACCGGGGAAAGAGTGGGGTCAAGAACGTTTTTCATCGCCGCAAATGACTATTTGTTTATTAGGCCCAACTTTCGATATTATTGACATTGGATACTCCCTATGTTTTTTGTTTCTCTTACTCACAAATGCATACTATCTGTGGCGGAAGGTCTTATACCTGGTAATGTTGTTGAACCAATGGCTCTGCTCGCGATATGGGTCTCTAGTTCGAACATCATCCCATATATTAGGAAAGGGGTTCGAATATACTAGATAGTCAAGGTTATGTATATCTGTGAGGATTGCAAAGATGGGTGGATTGCATGAGTATTCGCCCGACGCGTCCACAGTGCTGCTTATCATATCGCTGATTAAAGCTGCCGATCGAATACATTGAATGGCATTTACCGGACGGTTTACAAAGCCCTGAACACGTTCTTGTTGTCGCGGGACCGCAAGGCAAGTGACTCACGTCAAAATAGATTACCTGTTCACTGGCTTTAGCCACTACGATAGGACCGACGTTGCGACTCAAAACTAAAAGGGCAGGTTGAAAGTGTCAATGATGGACAGTTATCGTAGTCTTGAAGTCACGGGCCCCATATCGGTCAACGTTGTGCCAGCAAATTTCCCCGGACTGAGCAGAGAGAACAATCCTTCGATCATACTGTAAGCAGAATTGAATCTATCATAAGACAATTATCTGATTTTGAGAATTCGTTGTGACGCTCTGTCAAGTTTATTGGGGCCAACAGGATCTGGAAAAAGCTCCGTAAGCCGTCGCCACACCCTAGACCCGAAACTCGGTCAGAATTCAAAATATTTGCATAGTTCATTGAATGTATCGCCAATGATAACACTCTCGGGATAGCAAAAGACCAGCTGGACGGCGTTACACAAATGCTATCAATCTATCAAATCCAAAATGTATCGATAGTGGAAGACGACTCTCCGCTGTACATCGTAGACACACCAGGGTTTGCGGATAGCAAAATCCCGGAGAGCAAGACAATGAGACTGGTGATAGATTTCGTTCGAGAACGGTGAGGTTATCTACTTGATTTTTTTAACTATTTTATCCTGATTGACGAGATTCTGGTTGTGGACATGCGCATCGAAAGAAACATCAACATCAATCGCATATTCTATTTCGATAGAATTACCGATTCAAGGATGGCAGGTAGTAAGGGCAAGCTTCTGGATTTGTTCAGCGAGATGACGGGTCAGAGCACCGGCTTCTGTGTTACGTTTATAACGACTATGTGGGATCGCATATGGAAGGAAGAGCAGCTGAGGAAGGCCAACACAAGATTAGAAGAAATGCAAGGCATATATTTCAAGGTGAGTTCGAAGCAAGCCAAGGCTCCAGGCCTGGTTAATGAATAGTAACTTGTGAACAATGACTGATCATCCACTCCCAGGAGTTCGTGCAAGACCAGGCCCGAGTTATGAAGTTTGAAAATACTCACGAATCGGCAATATACATCCTGGACCGACAGGACTTCGAGGATAATCACGACATCGATTTTTTCTCCTTTGAGAGGGTGGCTTGGGGTATGGTGGGAATGCCAGACACGAACTTCGCCAAGTCTCTTCATCAAAACCTGCTCGAGCGGAAGGCGGCGTTGTGGCAGAATCTCATGATGATAGAGAACGAATTGACCCATGAGCTGGCTCATCCGCACCCCCAGCTTAGGGGTGTTCTGCTGAGACAGAAGGAGGAAATGATGATAGATATTGCAGTGGTCGAAGATGAGCTGAAGGAATTTCCCCCTTTGGAGACGCCTGCTATTGAGGCACCGTCTACCAGCCACAATATCGTCAGTTTCCAGGAAACAACCTCTTCGACGAAGCAACATGCAGCCCCCCGCCTTGCAAATCGCATGCTTTCACTTGACGTTGCTCCACCGCCTCAAGGACAACGCGCAATGTCCCGATTTGGCTCTGCAAGCTCGTCGGAGATCCCCAGACCCGGCTCAGCTCCTCCAAGCTCAGCTCCTCCACAGTCAAGCCCATTTAAGGCTACTCTATCCCGAGGGAAGGATCGGTTCAAAGGCTTTTTCAGTCCCAAAAAATGATGTTTGTATTTGAATTATAATATTACTCACAATAGAGACCTATTTCATGCTCTTATCCGAGACTCAACTCGAACCTGAAGATATCACGAAGCATTTTGATAACACAGCGGGTGTCCATTTCTTGCGGGAAACATTCGAGTCGGTCAGAGGCGCTTGAAACGCTGAATATTTATTGTCTGCAAAGCAATATTCAACGAAAATCTATGGGCGGTCGGCTGCAGTCCGTCGAAACGCTGATGATTGAGATAGGAAAGGATTCGGCCCCTGAAAGTTATGAATTGATCCGCCCCAAAGCCCGGATCAGATAAGATACACATTTCTTGATTTCGCGATCCTGATTGATCGATCACAAAATTTTGAGTTTTGGTTATTATAAACCTTTCCTCCTCCTCCCATCCTCTTCTTATTGTTGGGATTAGGATTCTACCTTATTCTCCTGCTTTTATCTATTACTGATCTTAAATAAAAATGGCACCTTTGTCGCATCCTGCCATCCAAGGTTCGCATTACACCTTATGAGCCTGTTTTACCGGTGTGCTCACCATGTTTCTGCATAAATCTCATGCATGAACCTTTGTGGTTTGGCATTGGCATTTTTGACGGATTTTTAACGAATTTTAGATGGTTGGTTCAAGGAGGCCTCATCGCAATGGCCAGGCCAAGCCATGAGCTTGAAGGTGAACAAAATCCTGCACGTTGAGCAGTCGCTTTATCAGGACGTTCTCGTTTTCGAGAGCGAGACATTTGGTAATGTTCTCGTGTTGGATGGTGTTATTCAGTGCACGGAGAGGGATGAATTCTCGTGAGTGTTTAAACTGACTTGTGAAGGCGAAGGAAGAAGAGATATTTGACGGAGTACATGTCAATTTATGCAACAGTTACCAGGAGATGATCGCTCACATCCCTCTTGCGAGCCACCCCAATCCCAAGAAGGTTCTCGTTATTGGCGGAGGTGACGGTGGTGTCGTTCGTGAGGTTCTTAAGCATCCCTCTGTTGAGGAGGTCGTTCTCTGCGACATTGATGAGGTAAGAACTAGGAGTGAATATTGAGGCCTAAATCCGATTTAATATAAATATCTGTTGAATTGTATTATAGGCCGTCATCCGTGTCTCCAAGACTTATCTCCCCCACATGTCCTCCCTCCTGTCATCCCCCCGCGTCCGCGTTTACATCGGTGATGGTTTCAAGTTCCTCGCTGATAACACCTCCACCTACGATGTTATCGTTACCGACTCTTCTGATCCTGTTGGACCTGCCGAGTCTCTCTTCCAGAAGCCTTACTTCCAACTTCTTCACGATGCCCTGACCCCTGGAGGCCAGATCTCTACCCAAGGAGAGTGCTTGTGGCTCCACATGGACCTTATTAAAGACCTCAAGACCATCCTTAGCGGCATCTTTGAGAAGGCCACCTACGCTTTTACCACCATTCCCAGCTACCCCAGCGGACAGATTGGTTTCATGCTCGCAACAAAGGCTGGTGGCCAACCGAACGACCTCAGCGTCCCCCTCCGTAACGTAGAGAACACTCGCTACTGGAGCATGGAGGTCCACAAGGCTGCCTTCATCCTTCCTGAGTTTGCTCGTGTATTCTTGGAGGAAGATCGTGACCTCAGGCCCGTCTTTGGTCGTGACGCCAAGAAGGTTGCTGCTCTTGAGAAGGGTGATAAGGAGAGGAAGGTTCTCCTCCTCGGATCTGGTTTCGTTGCTCGTCCTTGTGCTGAGTATGTTGTCAGAGATCCCAGGAACTCCCTGACTATTGGTTAGTATTTGTATATTTTTAGATGGGAAGAGATAATTAATTTTGCTTTTGTCGATTTTAGCCTGCCGTACCCTCAAGAGCGCTGAGGCTCTCGCAGAGGGTCTTCCCAACACCACTGCTGCTTCCATAGATGTCAGTAACACTGCTGTCCTTGAGGAGGCTGTTGCTGCCCATGACCTCGTCATCTCTTTGATCCCCTACATCTTCCACGCAGAGGTCATCAAGGCCGCTATCAAGGGCAAAACTGACGTCGTCACCACCAGCTACGTCTCCCCTGCTATGAGAGAACTCGATGCTGCTGCTAAGGAGGCTGGGATCGTCGTCATGAACGAGATTGGCCTCGATCCTGGTATTGACCACTTGTACGCTGTCAAGACCATTGGCGAGGTTCATGAACAGGGTGGAAAGGTAAAATACGATTATTGATCGTATTTTTGGTGCACGGTACTGATGTTTTTTTCCTTCGTAGATCAAGCACTTCCTGTCCTACTGCGGTGGTCTTCCCGCCCCTGAGTGCTCCGACAACCCCCTCGGATACAAATTCTCCTGGTCATCCCGTGGTGTCCTCCTCGCCCTCCTCAACAATGCCTCATACTACGCCAACGGCCAACAGGTTACCGTCTCTGGACAGGAGCTCATGGCCCACGCTAAGCCCTACTTCATCACCCCCGCATTCGCCTTCGTTGCCTACCCCAACCGCGACTCTACTCCTTTCAAGGATTACTACGCCATTCCTGAGGCTGAGACCGTCGTCCGTGGTACCCTCAGATACCAGGGCTTCCCTGAGTTCATCAAGGCACTTGTTGACCTCAAGTTCCTCGATGCTGAGACTAAGGAGTGGCTCGTTGAGGGTTTGACCTGGGCTGAGGTTACCCAAAAGGCCATCGGCGCAGACACGGCTGATGAGGCGTACGTCTAAATATCCATTCGTTTAGCCATATCTTCGAATCTTATACTGACGAGAATATAATCACAGCAACCTCGTCGAGCGCATTAAGCAACTATGCGCATTCCCCAACGAATCCGAGCGCACCCGTATCATCTCGGGTCTCAAATGGATCGGTCTCTTCTCAACCGACAAGTGCACTCCCCGCGCTCAAAACCTCCTCGACACCCTCTGCGCCCAGCTCGAGAAGCTCATGGCTTACGATGTCGGCGAACGCGACCTCGTGATGCTCCAGCACAAGTTCATCATCGAGTGGGCTGACGGAACCACCGAGACTCGTACCTCCACTTTGGAGGCATACGGCAGCAGAGAGAAGGGTGGCTACAGTGCTATGGCGTTGACTGTTGGTGTTCCTGCTGGGATTGCGACCCAGTTGATTTTGGACGGTGTTTTGAAGGGTAAGGAGTTTGAGGGTATCCAGGCACCCTACAGCAAGGCTGTGTGTGAGCCGATTAGAGAGGTTTTGGAGAAGGAGGGCCTTGGTATGGTTGAGAAGGTTTTGTAAGTAGATCTAGAGGATGAAGAAAAAATGAATGTGAATGTATTAGATTAAATAAATGAACATAGCCTCTTGATGTGTCACATACTTATTGGTTAGAGGGATTATTGAGTGGAGGTTCACAAGTTCTTTCGCGTCATGACGCTGTTTTGCAGAAGTGGTCAGCTCACGGTCAGGTCAGAACAAGGTCGGTAAGGTTGACCGAGCTCGCCGAGAGACACTCTTCGATCACACCCTTGCAGCCAGCAAGGACCTGAAACTAGACTAGGCTCTCTTTAACGTTTCTACCGTTCTTCATTTGAGGTGATTGGTTCATATCCGAAGTTATAAGGAAAAATGCCAAGATCAAAATAAATATTACAATCGAGAGAACGGACAGAGCGCCGGTGATTCTGTAAGTAATGAGCCACTTCAGCTGACATGATCTTTGGGGGAACTTGTCAGCTGATTTCAGGCAGCGTTATGGGCCAAACGGGCGTCAGGAAGAGTTCCGTATATCCTGAATTTTAAATTATGACATGCAGTTCATCGAAGCCCTTGCGGGTGACAAATCAACGGGCATCTTGAAGAACCAACTCGAAGGTTTCACGCAAGATATCACCATCTACCGCGTTATCAAATCAAAGAGCTTCCTTGGGCCTCAGACTCACCTTATGGATACTCCCGTGATAGACCCTAAAATAACGAAGAGTCAGTGCAATCACAAAGACAACCACTTCCTATACAACGCATCGGCTAACGGTACAGCACCAGTGAATACAAAAATACAGGACAAATTAAATGCCGCCTCTCTTGCAAAAAGGTCATCCTAAACGCGCAGACCAAGTCAGCAATCTGCAGAACAGCTTCGCAAAGAAAACAAAAGTAAAAATAAACACAGAACGGAACTTAAACTCACCCCCGCCTGTTCAGCCAACTCCAACACCTTTTCATAATGCTTCACCGCATGCGAATAAAGTCCTAGCTGATGAAACGTTCTCCCAAAATTATACTCCACCTCTCTTACCTCCGCTGTCGTCGTCCCCCGCAGCTTGCGATACTTTGTCAAGAACGCCATCGCCTGCACAACGAGGTGGTGCCTGTTGTCAGATTGGCGCTGCATGGCCCTCCCTATTGAGGCGATGGCGAGACAGAGGCAGATCATGGGGTCGTTGGGATAGTAGTCGTAGGCGTGGAGGAGGTAGACTGGATTACAGATTGAGTTGGGTTAGAAATGCGTGATATGAGACAATGTAGAGGAGGGAAGGCCCACAGATAGCACTCTGATAACTCTTCGCAGCAACACAAATCTGCCCATATATCGCAACAATGACAGGATTCCCTTTCGTCGGAATCCTAGGCGCACCATCCACATTCGCCGTCGCCGTCGCTGTCGCACCACCCGTCGGAGCAGGCGTCTCATCATCCTCTTCCTCCTCATCTCCATCCTCGTTCTTCTTCTTCCCTGCCGCACCCGACGTTGCAGTAGCCGCATACCGCCTATTCAGCCCATTCCACCTCAGAATACCAGGGTTCTTCACAGCCGTATCCGAAAGCTTCATCTCCCTAAATAAATGCTTCTGCAGTGTCGACGTGATAAAGTTATCTGTGAGCTTCAGCCCACTCGCGAGAGAGGCGAGAAGGATCCTGAGAGGCTCGTTGTTGAATTGGTGCGTCGTTATGAGTTTGCGGGCTTGTTCGACGACAACGTCGGGTCGCTCGGCAAGGATGCTGCATGCTGTGGGTTGTATGAGTGAGAGGAGAAAGAGGCGAAAAAAAAGGGGACAGAACGTACTGATCAATGCGATGCGAATTGAATTTTGCCGGTCTTGTGGTTGATATGCGTTTGATACCATGATATGCCGCAGAATTTCTTCAGCAACATCATATTGTCCTCGTTTCGTCAGAATGAAGCAGTACTGTGAAAGTGTGTGTTAAAATGGGTATGAGACGTGAAAAGAATGCCAAAGAGCAATTAAACATCCGCCAACGTACCTGCATAAACAACCTCAACCAGTCATCAAACGAAACACCTCTGAACACCGTCACTCCCGCTGATTTGGTATTTCGTCGGGCGAGGGAGTCTTGTTCTACACAGATCTTTCCGTCAGTACATGCCATTTTCTCACTTTTTTTTTGTAGAAGGGAAAGAGAAAGCCAACCCACCAATATCAAGCTGCAACCTATCTGCCATTCTATCCTCATCGGCCTCCGTCTCCACGCGTCTTCTCATCCGACTACGCGGGAACATACCAGCAAAGGGATTAGACTATCCATGCACATCGCAAATTCATCAGCGACGCTTTCTTGAAAAAAAGAAAAGAGTTGAAAAGACGACTCACCCGACTCGTCAAAAACAAATTCCTTGTCTCTCTAAACATATCAACCAGCTTCTCAGCTTCCATCATCCACTCTCTCTCATTTCCATTGTCCGCCCCTCCCTCACCCTCCCCATCAACATCCCTCAACATCCCCTCCCAAACCTCACAGCACCTCCTCCACCCCCTCACAACCTCCCTCTCCTTCTCCGCCTCCAACGCCCTCAACTGCGCCGGCGTCAACCTCGGCTTCGCACCTGCCCCTAGTTTTGCCTTAGGGGCGTTCAGGGATTTGTCTTCGGCAAAGAGGGAGGTGGTGGTTGGGTCTTCGGTGGTGGAGAGGGTGGGGGTACTAGAGGGGCCTGCGGGTCCAGCTTTGCGTTTTTTGCGGGAATCGATGACTGTAAAGGGTGTAGGATAAACAAGGAAAGAGAAAAAAAGGCGAGGTGGAGAACACACCTTCATACACCAACTTCAAAGCCTTCCTCGTCTCTCCCAATATCTCATATATCTCTGCCAATTTCATTTTAGCGTCATTGTTAGTGGGGTCTGCGAGGCATACTGTGTGTTGAGTGCGGTTAGCGGCGTAAATTGAGGAGGGAAGAAATGAAGGAGCCAAGTGAGAAAGAGGGTTACGCGCAACAACCTTAAACCCAGAACATTCAAACCCGTGAAATAAAACACCAAATCGCCAACCAGAGCCCGAAAAATATCAGAAACGCCAATACCAACAACGCGTGCCAAAACTCGGAAAAGATGAGAAAAAAAGACAAGAGAGCATGCAGCAGAGATCAAATGATGAAAACATAAAATAGAGGTCAAACCGATACAAATACAGAGCAGAAATCAACCCAGAAAACTAATGAAAAGCATAAAAGCGTCTAAACCATATCAAATAAAATCCAAGTTCAAGAAGAGAAACAGAGTGATCACCAGTGGACGACCTTGGGTCCATCCATCCACTCATGACGAAAAGGCAACTCGAGAAAACAAAGTCGGAAAGCTGAGAGCAAGAGAGCAGCATCGCTCAAAGCCAAAAACAACTCCCCCCAAATCCCAAAATTCAAACCCAAAAAAAATCCACAAACACACTCACCATGCTCATAAACGTCCGCCGCATCCCTCAATTCTCCTATATTCTTCATACACGCCGCTGTTTGAAGGAGGACGTATACGCTACTTGTCTAGTGGTTTTATCAGTTTGGGGATCTTTCAGATTATACGGAGGAGAGGAGAGGAGAGAAACGCGTAGAAAGTGCAGGGAACGGAAAGAAAACGACAACGACAAGACAAAAAGAAAACCCCTTCAACTCACCGCAACATCTCCCCCCAAAAGCTCATATATCACCTTCGCATCCTCATACATCTCCTTCTCAAAATACGCGTCCGCAATCTCGAGGAACAGCACCGAGTAGTCCAATACATCCGACGAGAGGATGATCGAGGCGTGATACTGCGCATTTTAGATTGGTCAGTTTGCTTTCTTTCTTTCTTTTTGTAACATTTTCAGGGGGAGTGAGACTAACCTTTCCCTCCTCCTCATCGCCCATTTTTATCCTCGCAACAGCCAACCGATGCCGCGCATTACAATCAAGAGGGTGATACCCCGGTTTAACCTCCCCCGGCCCTCTCTCCCCCAGGCCTTCCCCCACTCTGCCCCGCTCCCCTCCTTCCCCACCCTCTCCTGTCCCCCCTTCCTTCCCCCCAATATCCCCCCTAGACACCCCAACTACATCATACTCCCGATCATCCTCCACACCCTCCCACCACCTCTCCCCCGCCCTCCCCTGAACCCACCGCGTCCCTCGCTTGATCGTCTCGATGGCACGGACGTGCTGGCCGAGGACGTTGTATAGGTCTGCGAGGAGGAGAAGGAGGAGCGGGAGTGGGGGTTGGTGGGGGTCTTGTGCGGGGGCGGTATCACGACCAGGGGCGGGAGCAGAGGTGGAAGGGCCAGGACCAGAGGAGGTGGAAGGACCAGCACCGGAGGACGAAGACCCAGATGAAGATGCGGAAACCCCAGAAGAGGCAGCCAGCCCCCCAGGATACCTCTTCATATAACTATCCAACGCATCCTGCAACAACGTCGCACACAGCTCATACTCCGAAAGTTCCACCAATATCGTATGCAGTTCTCTCAGAACTGTAAGGTCGTGAGGGACGCGTTTGAGAATGGCTAGGTATGCGCCTTTGGCCTGATATACCATCCATTTCAGTATCAACCTCCCAAAAAGCTAAAATAACGCACCGTTCTCCAATCCCCCATCTCTCTCGCCAACGCAGCCCTATCCCAAAGCGCATCCACATTCGTCGGATCCACACTATATGCCTTCCTAAAACAATACAACGCCTGATTCAAAAACCCCATCTCCCTGCTCATCCTCGCCAGCCCCGTCCACTCCTCACTATCCCCCTGCAAATGCGCCCCCATAATCCGCAACTGCAGCGCTCGTTCCTGTTCGCCCATATCACTGTAACAACTGGCAAGAACGCTCCAAGCGGCGAATGCGCGTGGCTCGATGCGGATGACTTCGTGCATGATGCGGATGGCTTCGTGCGGGTTGTTGTCAACGTAGGCTTGGTTGCCGTCGCCGATGAGGGACTTGACTTGGTGTGAGAGGATAGGGCCTGGATGGCGGCCTTTCTGTATTGCATTACAGCGTTAGCTTGGTGTCTTTCATAGTCGTCATGCGCAAGAAAGAAAGAAAGAAAGACAAAGAAATCAGAAGAGGAAAAACACATACCTTCCTCCTCTTCCTTCCCACCCCCGAAGCCTCCCTCAAGTCATCCTTGAACTGCGCCTCCTGTTCCTCAATCGTCAAATCCCATTCCTTCGTCAATATACCCGTCAGGGGATTAGACCCTGCACCTGAAGTTGATGCAGAAGAGTTGAACGTGTCGCGTTGGCGGATGTTTTTGACGAGGCGGCTGTGGGGGTTGTTTGATTTCATTTTATTTCATGTGTGGGTGAGATAAAGTTCAAGGAGAGGGAGACGAAGGATGGTAAGGGGAGATGAAATGAGGAATGGGACGAAAATACATACTCAAAATCACCCTCCATCTCGTCCTGCGCTCTCACTTCCACCTCTCCCCCCTCATCACCCGACGTTTCTTCAGACTCATCGCTCCCTGATTCCGAGCCAGAGCCAGAGCCAGAGTCAGAGTCAGAGTCGGATGCTTCGGATGCTGGATCAGAGAGCGAGCTGGGGTTCCAATCTAGGCAGAAGTAGAAAAACAAACGATGAGTGCACCCTGTCGATCGCGATGAAAAGAGAGCATACCGACGATATCGTCGTCTAGGTCCATCAAAATACTCATTTTTACAACACAAGTTAAAGTTCGCGTTAAAGCATGAAATAAATAAGATTAGTCGTCGTGTCGTGGTGGTAGTGGACGTTGAGGAGGAAGATCAAAACCAAATCAAATCGTAGGCGGGGTTCCGAGCCGGCGGCGAGGCACGTTCCGGGAGCAGTCACCATCATCATTTTCATTTTTTGCTTTTCTTTGAAATTCCTTCGTTTATTATTATTGAATAAGTACCTCTCTGCGCATTCCGCGACAAATTCGAGAACCCGTATCATCTCAGGTCTCAAACGGATTGACCTCTTCTTATCCGACAATTACACTCCCCGCACTCAAACTTCATTTGAAACGAGGAATGCCAAGCTCAGAGCAAATATCACAATCGAGAGAACGGACACGATGTCGTACGGAGTGCTGGTGATTCTGTAAGTTACGCGCCACTTCAACCGGCGTCATCGTTGGGGGGGGGGGGTACTTGTGTGCTGATTTCAGACGGCGGTATGGGCCAAAGAGGTGTCGGGAAGAGTTTCGTATGTAATGTTATATTCTGTTCATAATTTGATTTTTAGTTCATAACCCGCGGTTCATTGAAGCCCTTGCGGAGAGGGTCGGCCGCTTGCGATTGTTGACTTGCACTATTGTCATATCTTTTCGGTGGTTACTGACTTTCTCGTGACAGTTGAATACATGATCACTCCGAAGCTGTACGAGTCGCTCGAACCTTCAGAGAGACGCCTGTGGCATTCCCACGTCTTCGAAGTCAAATCTGGAACCCTCATCATGCCCAAACCCGATGTGATTGCTAAAGCAGCATGGAAGTACGCTGAGAATAAAGAGATGGAACAAGTCATTAAGCTCTACGGGGGGGTATACCAGTTCTGGTATGTAGGTCCGATTGAGGTGACGAGCTTCCGAATTCCGCTCGTATGGCGAAGCTTATGACCTCGGTGACCGATCCTAACAGCACCCCCGGCTTCTGGGAGAAGGTTGCTGCACGAGATGAAAGGCTCAAAGCTGATTACGAGAGAAAACAGCAGTCGAGACAGCTTTGGGTATGCTCTTGATTAACCAAACCTCACTTGAAGGCCAAATGCATGGAAATGGCACGATTTTGGACGGACAACTCAAGCGATTCTCGCGTACTCAGCTCGCTCAATAATCCGAGATCAATGTGGGTATATTCGTTAAAGTGATTGCTACATGCTCTGTAATATCTACTCTTCGGAATCGTGATGGTGTGTACGGTAGAGAACTTAAGCACCGACGGTGAAGGGTGAGCAGTTGACACCGACGAGCTGGTTGCTGAAGTTCTTCTCGCAGCAGACGGGGGAGGAAGCGCTGAGCACATAGCATGAGCAAATGAAGTTGGATCATTAAACGTGGTTGACTTACCAGTTAGCGCCAGTACCAGCACCGATACCAGTGATGGGGTTGCACTGCAGACCAACTTGGCCAGTGATGTCTTGAACGTTAACACCAACAAGGGCAGCGATGGCGCTCTCGCTATAACTTCCGGGGGCGTGCATGGAGTTGCAGCATTTGACGGAACCTACGTTGCAGCTAGAGTCTATGGGAGTGGCAATAACAGCGGTGGCGAGGAGGAAGACAGTGGCGAGCTTGGCAAACATGGCTGATTGAGTTGGATTGGTGAGAGAGGTCTCGACTGATGAATGCGTTGAACGGAGAAGAGAGTTCGAACTGGAGAATTTCAAGACCAATTCGATAGAGCTTTTATAAATTTTTGAGGGTAATGATACTTCCCTTGTTGTCGTTCGAGAGCCGAAAAAGACAGGTCTTTTTCGACTTAAGCATCCCCTCGAGGCAAAGGAAAATGCGAAAACGCGCGATGAGCTCCTTGTTCCGCCATTGCCGCTCGGGAGGAAAAAATCATAGAGCCGAAAAGTAAATGAAGTGCAATTAGAAGCACGCTTCGCCCAAAATTTGACGTGCCATCATGACAAACATTTTCATCAATTATTTTTTGGACCTTCTAGCGTCCATGAGGCTCCCAACCTCCAACAGCAGCCATACATTTGTTTGTTTTTTGACGTCATGAGCGTAACCTCATTGGAGCATGCCCCATAATTCACCCTGTTCAATCAACCTCAATGAACTCATGCATTGAGAGTGTTTCAATTTTATAACAAGCTATCAAGTCCAAGTCCTTGCACTTGTTTTTTTTTTTTTTTTTTTTTTTTTTTGCGCCAGCCACGATTTTCGAAGATCAACACAACGAATGTGGGCGGATCAGACAACGACTTCTACTCGCCTCATTGAACAAAACCAACCGCTTCTTCCACCCGTTCTTTGTCTTAAGCATTTCCGACATAAGCTTTTACCTCTTAAGGCAGAGATTGACATCTCTCATCACCGAATAGGAAACGAACACACCAATAACGGAAGGCATCAACCCTGAATTTGAATTTATCCATGACTTTTTTTCCTAACACTAGCGCGCCTCGAAGCCTTCTGACCTTTCCATCTTTACGAAACTGGAGCATGCATGGAGCACTAGCGTCAATAAGGAAAAAACACGGTGTCGTGACTGCAACTTTTTGGGAACCCTCTCGGACATCGACCGACCCTGCGGCGACCCATTGGCATATAAAAAAGGCCTAAACTCAACTAGGTAGCTTCAGAGCAAACCTCACAGTTCACCTCATCCTACTCAACACATCAGCCATGTTCGCCAAGATCTTCACCACCGCCATCCTCGCCATGACCGCTCTCTCGGCCTCAGCTATTAACTACAGCTGCAACGTTGGCGAACTTACCTGCTGCAACAGCTTCCAAGCCCCCGGCAACTACGACGCTGCTGCCATCGCCGCCCTTGTCGGTGCTAACGTTCAGGACATCACTGGTCAAGTCGGTGCCCAGTGCAACCCCATCACTGGCATTGGTGCTGGTACTGGCGCTAACTGGTAAGTTAACTATTTGGTGATTCGACTTCATTTGCTGGTGTTAATATTATACTTTCAGTGCTGCCGCTCCCGTCTGCTGCGAGAAGAACTTCAGCAACCAGCTCGTCGGTGTCAACTGCACACCCGTCACTGTCGGTGCTTAAGTCCGCCACCGTATACGCCATCACGATTCCGAAGAGTAGATATTACAGAGCATGTAGCAATCACTTTACAGCTAATTGCAGAACGATAGGCCACCCCAGACAGTGTCACATCTGTGACCTACATTGATGGCCGTCGCGTATCACCCCGGCTTTCGGGTCGGCGAGGACAGCCCACGTGTCTTGTTGCTCATTACATGTGGTGATTTCTCCCAAAAGTTCACCAAAATGCACAACAGCTTCAGTTTATGGTATAGAAAATAATTTATGTCTTAAAATGAGGGCAGAGCACTGTCGCAAATGTCTGTGCTGGGTGCGTGCATGGTCCGCTAGGGTGGAAATCGCATCAAATTTGATCGGATCTGGCTAATTTTGGAGGTCCGAATGTCACTATGTAGGAGCGTGACGGCCTATCGTTTAGCAATTAGCTGTAACGAATATACCCGCATTGATCTCGGATTTCACGGCTACGTTAGTGTTTAAACATCGTCCTCATTTTGGTCAGAATCTTCGTAAACATGACAACCCAGAAGAGAGAGCCATCCTTATAGTTGCTTCTCCTTATCAGAGGCAAGTATTGTAGTTGTCAGATTTGAATGTGCAGATGTAGTCGTTGTTCGTATCAGTGACCCGAATCTGCGTGGAGATGTCGAACCAGGTTGATTCGGACGAGGTGAAATTTGACGAGTTGGAGGCTGAGCATGACTTTCGGTAGTGTTTGTCTCGACGAACCGTATTCAACAACACGAATGAATTGCTGATGTGAGATTAGGGGGCAACTCGTTCAGAATGGCTAGTTTCAGTTCGTTGGGGAGTATCGAAAGCTGGCATAATTGGTAGTTAATCGATCAAGGCTTCCCCAACCCCTATATCAAATCCCAACACATGTCAATTTCTAAACGGTCCAAATAAGTCGTATGAGATACAGTGATTATAACGTCATAAATAAGGCAGATATACATATGATTGGTATGGACAGGTTCATTTGTGGCGCCCCGTAAATAGGCTTCTGAGCCGATCCCTGCCTCGATGTAGGGCGGCCTTGAATTGGCCTGGTTGTGGAGGGGCAGAGCTGGATCTGAGGCGTTGAAAAGCCGTTTGTTGCTTGTCAGAGGTCGGAGAGGTCATTGCCTGGGAATCAACAATGTCGTTACGAGCTTCATCTGCCAGTGGGGGAAACTCCTCCAACTCTTCCTCTACCACAGCCAGGTCTGTCCTCTTTTCTTCCATTTGTTTCAGAAGAGTGTACCTGAGATCGGGAATTGGATCAGCCAACTCATGCGTCAGTTCGCTTTCTATCATCCTGAGGCTCTGAAGCAATCCAGCCTTGCGCTCAAGGAGGTTTCTATGAAGAGCCCTGCTGAAGCTCATGCCTGACATTTCCTGGCTCCCTTCAGCCGCCTTCTCGAACATAAAAGGTTCAACGTTGTCATCGCCATCGAAGCGCTGTCGATCTAGGATCGCTATTGCCGATTCGTAGTTGTTTTCGAATTTAACGAGTAGCGCTTTATCTTGTACAAACTCCTAGAAGGGTCCAGAGTCAGCAGTGCATCAGCACTTAGGTTTGACTTGGATTATGTAGAATAATCAAAAGCATGACACACCTTGTAATACACGTCTCTCATTTCCTCGAACCTTTTGTTGGCCTTCATAATTTGCTCCTCATTCCATAATCCATCCCACATAGTCGTTACAAAAGTAACACACTGCCCAGTCTTCGTCCCCGTCATCTCTCTGAACAAATCCAAGAGCTTCCTTTTACTACCTGCCATTCTCGAATCAGTGATTCGATCAAAATATAGTATATGGTTGAAGAAAATGTCGCTTTATACATGTCGAAATCCAGTGGCAATGCGGTCAGCCTATACAAAGCAGTTTACAAAATCAAGTATGTTGACTAACCGTTCTCGAGCAAGTTCCATTACCAGTCTCATTGTCTTACTTTCCGGGATCTTACTATCCGCGAATCCAGGCGTATCCACGAGGAACAGTGCAGAGTCTTCATCTCCAACAAAAACGTTTTGCACTCGATAAACTGAAAGGATTTGAGTTACGCCGTCCAGCTGGTCCTTTGCGATACCGAGAGCATGATCATTGGCGATACATTCAACGAACTGCACGAATATTTTGCGATCCCGACTGAGTTTCTGG
This sequence comes from Panaeolus papilionaceus, assembly GCA_015501605.1. Lineage (NCBI taxonomy): Eukaryota > Fungi > Basidiomycota > Agaricomycetes > Agaricales > Panaeolus > Panaeolus papilionaceus. The sequence continues at coordinate 26,989 of JADNRZ010000038.1, read as the reverse complement.
GTTTAACAGCGGAATGAAAGCTCACCGAACTTTTTCCAGATCCTGTTGGCCCCAACAAGCTTTACAGAATACCTCGCAAATGAGATAACAATTACGCAGACGGTAAGTATAGTACTACTCACAGGATGATAGATGGATTGCTATTCCTGTCCAGCTCGGCAGCATCAGTCGGGACAGCAGTAATGGATATGGGACCCGTAACGACAAGACTATTGTACTGGGCTGCCATCGCTTTCACTGTGGGATTTTCTGTGATTATTTGAGTCAATATGATGTACTATGTGGATCCCGTGTAGCCTGAGCTCCAAGTCAGTCGGTTTTGGTATTCTTGTCCTCGTTGATGCTAATGGCTAATGATAAGATGGTATGCTGTCCCATGCACATGTGGCCGTGTAACCTTCCATCGGTAAACGCCGTTCAGATAAGATAATGTCCCTGGCAGCAGATGCTGGTTAATCGAGAATACCAGGTTCTGGGCCTTGTTATCCAAGAAGCATCGAAAAACTCAAGTCAGGTCAACTTACGACGTACAAATGCGTTTTGGTCCCTTCACTGAGATTAAATATCGAGACTTGGTAAATTGACGATTGGGAGGGGGTACTGGAATAAGGCTGGCTGAATCGAAGAATTCGGTTGTTTCTTCCTTTAGAGAAGGCACACTTCTTCGTAGTCCAGATTCTTATTCATCAGCGCAACACACGCAAACCAAGTTAATTTTACAATACTCGTAGTTGCTAGCTCTTTCATCGAGTATTTAACCACCAATCTTCTGGAGAATGAATGCAGCTGCGTCGTCCTGGTACCTATCCAAGTAGGTCAGGTGAACCGTGGTAAGCAGGCCGCCATCGCAGAACGGGTCTCCGAAATCGCAGAAGCTTTGGATGCGAGATTGAAGGGTGGAGCTGTACTGCTGGGATGAGAGTCGAGGGTAGAGACCATCTCGGAGAGAGGTACCGCGGTCGAACGACTGGAAAGGGACGTGACGGGGGTCACCCATTTGGACCAAGGCGACAACTATGTGAGAGATATTGAATGGGCATGATATGAAGCGAGATCATGCTGCTTACCTCGGTTGGCAATCGTTGCAGAAACAGGACTGGTTTGAGCGCCAAGAGCGCCTCCACCACCACCTGCAACGGCGTCTCCGATGATATGTGCTCCCTAGGACGGCATTAGCAAAGTAAGGTGAGTGATAAAATATGGGACCTTACTTGTGAATAGCCAACCAATACGATCTTTTGGTTGGGGCAGTTGTTGGCCTGGGTGGTCAAAAGTGTCTTTGTCGCGGCAGTTCCTTGTGCTGAGCTGCTGGGATAATTGGTTAGCGTTGCCGGGTAGCTGACATTGGAGGTCGAAACAGTCTGGGAGCTGCTCCTTTGGACTTGTTGGACGAGGGCACCAATGATTCCTGCACCAGCAGCCTCGGTGGAAGCTCGTGCGGCAATGATGTGGACTGCTGCACAAGGCGAGACTGGGGCGGGTGCAGCGAGAGCACCTAGCGAGGACGCTAAAACAACGAGACCCAAGAGCGACTGAGAGAACATTGTCTTTCGAGTTGTTGATATCGTAGAAATGAACAATGAGGGCTTTTATACGCCCCAGTTCTGTTGTCGATCATATTCTCCGTTGGAGCCATTCTTTGCAAAATCATCAGGAATCAAGGGATGTATTGCTTCCACTCAGATTGCGACACTTTGGGGATGGACCAGACGTATCAGCAGGCACAGTATGGAAGATTTGCCAGCACGCAGAAAGCGAATTAGACGTGTGCAACATGGATAATTGAATGACAAGGCGCCTTCCAAAAAGCTGTATGAACAAGATGAGTTACGGGTACTACAATAGCCGGAACAATGGTCTAACTGCTCCCGCAAAGTATGTCGTCGTCCGTTGCGGTAAAAATAGACACCAAACGATGGTAGGGCACCACTTCACTGAATGACAACGCATGACCTGTTCAACCCTAATAGCACCCTGCCAGATGTTGTTAATTGCACCCAGTTCGTGTGCCGGATACAATTACGCCTTCGAAGCATAGAAATGGCTCGACAGATTCTCGGAGGATCATACGCATCAAGCGCTCACTGGTGAGGCATGGTTCTGCTTTCACATCTGGAGAAAGGATTTGTCCGAAGAACCGCAAATTTCTATTAGGTCCCAGTACAATCCGTGGGCTAATTTTTGGGCCTAATAACTTCGAGTGCTTGTCGTAAAGCTAGCTGCCTGTAGGGTTAAAGTAGATGATGGAGGGGCATAGTGAAAAGGCGCGAACTGCTATCACGAACAAACAACCAATGGTGGGAATCTGCTTGAAAGTTGCAGTCATCGAACAAGCCCTTTGCGTTTACTCGTGTTCATTGATCATCATGGTATTCATCGGCTTCATCCTATAATTTCATGGTTAAACCTTGCTGTTTTTTGACGATATTTTCTCTAGGGAGAGATAGAAACAATCCCCAAAAAATTCATAACATTCAGTGATGCTCGCTGCTCGAGACACCATCAACAACGCGACGGAGCGCACTAGCATCGGTCATCAATGTATTGCATGGCATGTGTGGTACGTCGAAATATTTTCGTTTGGTCAATGGTTTCATTTGACCATGTTGCACTCAGTCATTGGCTGAAGCAGGTCACACAGGACCATCTTATTGCAATTCTTTGTTCTGTTAATATGTGTGTATGCTGTTAATGCAGTGTGCACATGGTTGGCACTGCTGGGCCAACATTTACCGCTTATGCTTCTGGGTCATTGTTAATATCTAGGTCTACTCAAACTTGGACCGTCTGGTATTGTTCATCCAACCTACACTCGACATGTAACACAGTTACACCCAAAGATCCACCACGCAAGGTTCAAGACTTAATATGACCAGTAAACTATACTCCAAGTCAGCAACCTACGGTCTTCCCGTTGAATTGCTACAAAAAATCTTCCTCAGTGGGATCACGGGCACGTATGGGCGATCCACCCAATATTTTCTTGTTCGTTTTCTCTCGTTCTGACTCAAGAATGTCACTTTTTGGGGTGAGAAATCGCTATAAACACCTCTGTTCTATGGAGGTCATTGCCAGCACTTACTCTCTCCGATGACGGTGCTTGTATCACAGCACAGCCCCTCATTAAACTTCTGAAGCTGTTTCTAGACAGAAGCCGTATGGCACCGGACATCGATATAATTGTTGCTGGTTCACTTTCAGGTCCTCACCCATCATTGGATCTATTGCTAGAACACAGTCATCGTTGGGGACATGCGAAATTTGATCTTCCTTCTTTCCGAACCGATCTTTTAGCCAGACTCCAAGGACGTCTCCCTCAGTTACACGGGTTACAATTGCAGTTCTCCGCAATCAGCCAATGTGATGCATTCATCTTCGCCCCCAACCTCCACTTCGTGGATCTGAGCTCTGGTAATATCGTTCATTGGATTCCTCCCCCATATCAGCAGATTCGTTCCCTTTCAATTTCATCCCCATGGACCCGTTTCACTTAAACGCCCGTGTTTGAATACCCGCTCTCGTTCATCGGCCATGACCATCATTACCCTACCAAGGCTCCGGCAGTTTCAGCTTGAGGTTTATCATAGCGACGACTAACTCGATATCTGGCGTTACCCTCGCGTTCCAGCCCTTGAGAAACTGGTGGCCGTAGGTTCCTTGGAGCTGGAGTACCTGTATAAGATGCTTTTAGGTGCCGAAGGCCCAAGGACGGTCCGTTACCGCTCAGGGAGCTTTAATTGGATGCTCACCAACCTACACCGAGGGACGATACTTTACTCATAATTGAGATTTTGGAACTTGCAACATCCTTGAAATCCTTAAAGGTGCCCATCCACCCAGACCTTGGGGTCGAAGAAGTAATGAAAGCCCTCGCCGACAAAGGGGATGTCTCGAATTCGTTCAAGTATTCTCCTGAGTTAGCCGCCCTCAAACTATATTTCCGGGGTGAGAATTCTTTTGATGTCTTTTGAGGGAGCAGACATAGAAAGGGTACATAGACTGCGCTTGAGGAACGACATGTTGATGTTGTCCAAAGAAGCTTGGGCGCCCTTACGGGAAGACATTTTGGTTTATATTCCCTAGTATAAAACCCCAACGTCTAGTTCAATTCCGCAAAAGTATCATGAGGTAAGTGAACAATACACCGGATAATCATTTTCCAGATGCCGACATCTGGCTGGGTCAGGGCGCGGGTGGCTCGTGTTCAAAGGTCTTGCTGATACAGAACCTCTAATCGAGGCAGATAATCTACACGAATCTACTAGGAAGGCTGAAACACATTCAGTCCTGAAAATCTCTTCAATTGCCTTTGCAAGGCAAGAGATCTAGAATTACAGATCCCAAACCATACCAGTATCTGTGATTACTTGTACCTTGATCGCTCCAGATGCAACTGTCTTGGGCAAAACGCTACGTATGTGCTTCCTCACCAGTAGCTCATCTTCTTTTGGAGCTGAAGCAAACAGACTGATAAACTCCAATCGCAGTATCTGCAAATTTGGGTACTTCGTCGTCACAACATCGTCCAGACCCTCCCATCCATCCTTAAGATGCAGCATAAGCTCCGAACCAAGAACATAAATCTTGAGGTATATGTGAAGTGACTTGACTGTTAGAGATGGCTGAGAGCGATCGAGGAGGACAATCAAGCTTCTCGGGAAGCACTTGGCTGCGTAGGCATCCGTGTCCATCACATAATACGTCCTAATGTGCTCCAGGCTCACAAGCTGTTCAAGGTCCAGTTGGCACTTCCAAGCTATCCAAAGTAAGATTCGATGAGATCAGACGGCGCTTGGAAAAACATGTAAGGGAAAAACGCACCTTCGACATCACTCTTGTCGAGGAGGTAAGTGCCGCCTATTTTTAGATGTCGCACAGTCTGTTTGGCGGAATCCATGACTGCGAGCGCCGTCTGGAGGTCTTCCTGGTCAAACACCGACAATGCGAGACTCTGTATCTTCGAGAACATATGAAACGCATTCAACGCGAGTATTTCAGACGATGTTACGCGTGGCCATAGTTCCAATTTCTTGATCTGCGGGGGCATTTCGTCTCCAATAACCGACTTCAGGAAACCGATCGAAGCATCAAAAAAGACGTCGCGCATCATGAGTCTTTCAAGACTTTGGCAGGAGGTGATGAGGCTTGGAGGGACGTCCTTGACGCCTCTGAGCTCGATCACTGCAAGGGTGGGGAGTAGGCACAACCTCGAAAACGCCAGCCTGATATCCCGGTGAAGATCAGTCCATCGAAACACACCCGCGTTGCACTCGAACTGGAAGTCTTTCAATTTTGTGAATTGAGGAAGAATCGCTACGAGCTGTGGGTCTTTTAATCCCATAAGTACACCGTTTAACGTAGCAAAGGCAGGCAAAACTCACTATCTCTTGCCGCAGCACTAGCTGGGGTCGTTCTGTACGCGAAGGATTGCACAAAACCGCCAATCTCAGGGCTTGTGTCCAGCAGTTCACGTAATTCCTTGAACCGATGAACACGGTTGTCCTTGTCATCCATCGCAATGACTCGCCATAACCTGGGACGAACCATCACATTGAAGTATCGGCAGGTCGATCTCCACGCAGCCAAAGCAGAGACCGTTTTTCGATCCACGTCCTCGAAAACATCTGCGTTGAGGAGAACGGACGATACAAAGTCCAAGATGAGATCCAACACGTCGAATGGGATATTGGGAAAGCAAGATGGAGCCATGGGCTTGGACATGACGGGCTCAATGATAGATGTTGTAGAGGCACCGAGGACAGACTAGGCTCTTTAAATAGGAAGAAGGAACCGTGTGTCTAGTCATTTGGTTCTGATTGGTGGAAAGACGCTTCGTGTCCATCACTCCGTGCAATCGGAATTCCCATAGGCGAGTCTCATTATTAACAAGGTCATGCACCATTGGAGTTCACAGATATTGTCCATCGGGGATGAAATAGGAGGCCGAAAGCGTAAGACATATCATGAATATGACGGCCTTCAGCGGGGATTTACGCTACAGCGCTCGAGCTATATTAATAAGTTGGTGGGGATGCGGTGTTAAAGTCGAGTCTCGAACACGGATATGTATTTTTATTTTACAACGAGGCACCGAAGCACATATAATGTTACATATATACAGCCTTTACATATCGCATATTTTGATAATTTTACATCGACGACTGTCCATCCCCAGGTCCATCTGAAATTCGATTAAGCAGTCTCGGTGAACCCGATTTGAATGGCAGCCTCGAAATCAGCAATGATATCCCTAATATCCTCGATACCAACGCTGACACGAATCAGATCAGGTGTAACTCCAGAAGAAAGCTGCTCGGCCTCAGTCAGCTGCGAGTGGGTGGTGGTGGCCGGGTGGATGACAAGGGTCTTAGCATCTCCGACGTTGGCAAGATTTGAAGCGAGCTTCAGGCTGTCGACGACCTTGGAGGCAAGCTTTGGGTCCTGTGACTTGACGCCGAAGGAGAGGACACCACCGTATGCGCGGGGTGTGCCTTCACGATGTCTCAGCAGCTTGTTGGCGAGGGCGTACGATTCGTGGGATTCGAGGCCGAGGTAGGAGACCCAGGCGACTTGGGGGTGCTTCTCGAGATATCTGGAAGGTATTAGAGTGTTAAAAGTGTACCCAATATGTACATGAGGAGGGAATAACTCACTGAGCCAACGCAAGCGCATTCTCACTGTGCCTCTGTCCTCTCAAGCTAAGCGTCTCAAGACCTTGCAACAACAGGAACGCGCCGAAGGGGTTGAGGGCCGGGCCAATATCTCTGAGGAGCTCAGTGCGGACCTTGACAGCAAAAGCAGCAGCGCCGAATGTCTCGCTGAATTTAAGCCCATGGTATCCCTCTGCTGGCTCAGTAAAGCCAGGGAATTTGCCGCTCTTGGTCCAGTCGAACTTGCCACCGTCGACGATAACACCAGCGATAGTGGTTCCGTGGCCACCGATCCATTTTGTAGCACTCTCAACGACAATATCTGCGCCGAGCTCGATGGGACGGATGAGGTATCCTCCCATACCGAAGGTGTTGTCGACAATAAGCGGGATTCCGTGGTCGTGGGCTACCTGAGAGGTTGAAAAATAGGATTAATGTGCTGGGTAATTTCAGGGATATGAATAAGAGCTCACCTTGGCCAGCGCGGGGATATCAGCAACGCGGTACTTGGGGTTTGCGATACTCTCAATGTAAATCGCCTTGGTCTTCTCATCGATGGCAGCAGCGTAAGCCTCAGGGGTATTCTCTGTCACCCACTTCACACCAATGCCGTAGTGCTTGAAGGTAACTAGACGGATGATCGACAGCTTCAACTTCCTGATTTCATTTCAAGAATCATGGTATGTACGCACCTTTGAATTGATTGTAAGTCTACATATCATAATAAGCTCGATCAGTTCCCAGGTTCATAGTGACTAAAGAGGACACAGGCGACATACTCCTCCGTAGAGATAAGATCTAAACTCGGAATCAACACACTGAATCGGGAATCGGAAGAACTTATTTGACCCACGTAGAAACAATGTTATCGCCGCTTCCAGCAATGGCGCTAATAGCCAGGAACTGGGCGGCTTGACCTGAGGAAGTGGCAACTGCGGCAACACCCCCCTCAAGGGCAGCGATACGGTCCTCAAAGACACCCTGTACGCAGAAAATATGAGCATTGCATGGCAAATTTGAAAGCAGGATTAGGAACGTACGACAGTGGGATTGCCAATACGTGAGTAGATATGGCCCATAGCCCTGAAATTTCGTCAATATCGCCCATAACACATGTCAGGAACGCCATGACACACCTCAACCCAAACAGGTCTGCACCATGCTACCAACAAAGACAGGCGGATTAAGCCACCGTCTTGAGCTCCCCGAATACAGCAGAACATACCTCAGAGTTGTTGAACACGAATGAAGTCGAGGCATAGATGGGAACGGCGCGGGCGTTGGTTGCGCTGTCTGGGGCTTGTCCACCGTGGAGTTGGATGGTGTCGAATTCGGGTTCTCTTGAGAGTCATCGGGTAAATAGATGATAAGATAACCGATCACAGCATCAACCGTCAGCTGAGTTCGAAGCGGGCCTAGTATCAGGCGTCAACCAAACTCACCTATGGAAGGGGTTGGCCATCGTTGGTCGTTAATGCAAAGGGGGCTGAAATACAGAAGAGATGGGGGTGATGGAGATGAGGAATGCTGGGAATCAAGAATCGTCCCATTTATACCCCAGCTAAGAGATGGAGATCATATCCGTCAGAGATATTGCGTGCTCAGGGGGCATAATAAAATCCCTCGATCACGCAATTTTCTCTTGTCCTTTAGAACAACTATTTTCGATAAAATAACTGCCCAAAATCTGATCATAGAGCTCTCTTCGCAGCTGATCGCACCCTAGAGTGCACCAGATGACCAGAAACTGCGAAACCTATTCGGTTCGTCTGCGGGACTAATCTGGCCGCCAATGAGTATCTTTCGGTGGACGTGCGATTGAATTGGACAGCTTTTAGATGTATCAAGAAACGAAGCACATGAAAGGTATAAATTAAGCTACAGATCTAGAAAGAAGTAGCCATATCGGTGGGTTTCAATACAACTTCTTGACAGATGGGTATCCCACCAATGATGCAATTTTAATACGGTGGATCCCAGCGTCGCACGTTCATGTTCCGATAGTGAAATGCGGCTATCAGGGCTCAACCTCAAGGGAAAGCACAGTCCATAAAACAGACGCTTGCTTTGATCGTCCAAGCTTTTTGTGCACCGAATTTTGCGGCTTCACAATACTGGGGAATAGCATTAAAGCCTGAGTGCTAGTATGGTTTTTCCTTTTGTATGAATCCAAACTCGTCATGGCTTCAGACCGATAATGCAATGCGTGCTTCAAGGGGTATCTCCTTCCAATTCAATCACCGCTTAAGAGTGTGCCAATGGTTTACGTTATTATTTTATATTTTATCTATGAGCGCTCACAGGGGTGTAAACTGGGAGAATGCCCGTTGGGCATCTGTGCATAGGTCGGATAAATTTTGAATTGCAAAGGTGGACTTCTGGTGGGTTGACATTGCACCAATGTGATACCGCACAACACTATTAAATTGGATAGGAAAGTGAACTGCGGTCGTTTTGTGCGGTTTTATACAATATAACAGCGGTCATTGACTTCGGGCTGTTTTTGCTGCGTGACGGTTCCACTGGTTGGCGGAAAAATACTACTTTAAATTCAGTACCTCTGAGTAGTGAGTCAATGCAAAGGGCCAAAGGCTACCGTAATGAGCCTGTAATCTGTCCATGCCTTCAACTACTCTCTTGCACATCGAGAATAAAGAACATTACTGACATTTATCTAAAATGATTCTATGAAAGCACATTAAATCATAGATTTTTCTTACTTTGGCTGGCGTTGAGGCTCACTGACGTTCTGACTTCTCTACCAGTGCACCTGACCGTTAGATTCGCCAAGAATCATAACGAGCATTTTCTCACAGGTTAATTTACTATTAAACGAATCATACCTTAAATCCACACGTCTCTCTCTATGTATGCTTGTCTGCAAGATCATGAAGAGCCACTCAAGCCACACGGCGCGTTGTTGGTCGTTGTGAAATAGGGGCTCTAAATTAGTTTCCTTTTTGAGACAACACGTGGCCCTGGCGGTGTGATGTCATCGCACAACAATGCAACAACGCAGACGCTCACCTCCTCGTCCCTTCGTCGCCCGAAAACTTTAGTAGTGCCCAAGATTGGGAAATAAAAATGAAATTATGTAGATTTAAATGTGCTGAGACCACACCACGAAACAACATAATAATAAGGAAGGACAACTCCAGGTCCATGCCCCATCGCAACCCAACAGGCACACAACAATGCGCTACCTCTGCATGCATGGACCACACGGCCAAGGACACGCTACACTATTTGCACCTGCATCGCCCTTTATGCCTCGACGCATTGCATTGCCAAAAATGGCAATTTTTACTTGCAATAAGCGTTTTGAGATTTGATTGTTAATTGTTGTGGGATGAAAGAGATAAAGAAAAGAAGAAAAGAGAAAGGGAGAAAGAGAAAAAAACAGGCGCCGCCGCATTGTCCAGGGGTGTATATAACTTCGCTCTCTTTGGGCTTTTGGACTTCCCATATATCTAGCGTTTTCATTTAGGTACCATCACCCACCCATCTAACCAACCAGCTGAGCTTCATCCAACGACAACACCACAAAGCAAATGTCATCACCCCCTCCCAACCCAGGGCTTGTGCCCGCAGCTCGCCATCTCCGAGCCCTATTCAGCACCCTCACAGATCTAACCGGCGCCCTTCGAGCCCTTGCACAAGAGATCCAAGAAGGAATCGAAGAGCTGGCCTCTTCAGGATTGAACACCAACGGCAATATACCCATCAACGGCTACACAGACTCAAATGGAAATCTCGTCGTCGTAGGCAGCACGGACAATACCCAGGAAAACACCGGCAACGACAACGACAGCGACAACGATGTTCATATCGCCTCCCTCCTTCAGCCTTTCGGTCTCGAACACATCGCCAATGCCAACACCTATGCCAACGCAGATGCGACTGCCTCCGCAGACCGAGTGATCACCCCTGCTGTCACCCATTTCATCGAAAACTTGGCTATGCTTCCTCAAAGCACACGCGACGCGACTCTTAGGACCTATTTGTGAGTGTTGCTCTCTCCTTCATGTTGAAAGTTTGGTGTTCTGACGCGTCGTTTTGTGATGATTGTTGTAGCCGCGATCTCGGAGATTTCACCAATAATTTGTGAGTTTAGAGTTCTGCAATGAAGTGAAAGTTAGTCGCTGATCCAAACATCATAGGCCTCAGGACGCTTTCCCCCGGGAGATGGCATCATACCGAAGAGATGAAGCAAACATTACAACACACATTGCTGAGGCAACTGGTACTCAGAAAACTCAGGCAGCGCATGTTTTGGGTGTGCAGGCGTCCCCGGTATCAGCCCCATCCAAGGTCCACGTTGCAGTTCCGACAGCCTCCCAGTCCACTACCACAGCACCCAGGCGCGTTCCCCATCAACCAGGTCCCATTAGGTTCATCAACACATCCTTCCAGCCAGTCATCTCGGAAACGGCATGGTCTCGTCTCCACGAGTACCCCAACCCCGCCGCTGCTCTCCTTGTCCACTTCCTCGCGACCAAGGTACCCGCACCCAAGCCTATCGCCATCTCCCATCTCAACCACGGTGTCTCGGTCATTAGGGATTGGCAGGACGAGTACCTCGTGGTGCCAGCAGCAGATGTGGCTTCAAACATCACCAACGACGTTCTTGAAGGAAAGCTCACGGTCGCGGCGATCTTGGAAGGGGAGATGATAGAGGGTGCAGTCGGGATCACTGCAAATAGGATCGTGGGCGTCGAGATTGAGTATGAGGAGGCGAGCGAGGGGCATGCTCCAGTCCCAGCCCCAGGTCCAGCAGCACCCAGCACCGTAACCCGTCGTTATACGCCTGAGCCCAGTCCTCAAGGTATGTCCATTAGTCCAACTATTATCCATCATTTAAACTTATCAACCCCGTCAATAGCTGGCCCATCCAACGTTCCGCGCACTCCATCCCGTCGCAAAAGCCCACTCAAGTCACCCTCTCAGCGCAGGGAGAGCGTCCAACCCTACCCATCCACATCCGTCCGCGCTTCCAGACTTCGCGTCCCTCGTTCAGCCGCACACAGTCCAAAAGCTCCCGCACCATCACCATCCCGATTCGCAGCACAAATCACGCGGATCAACGACATCAACGAGTCGTTCAACGCAAGGGCTCCCAGCCAGCTCTTGCGTCGCGAGCCCTCGCCCGTTGGTGACAGGTCCCTTCGTCGACACGCGGTGCTCACCGAGGATACTATCCTCATCAGTGACCCCAGATATGGGGGTATGGGTGACCTCCAGCAGATGATCCACGCCTCGAATCCACCTGCGCCTACGGTCCCTAGAACCCGTGTTCGCCTTCAGCGATCCGGTGCCCTGGACCAGGATGCGATCCTCAGAGCATCGCGAGGGAGCAATTTGCAGGAGACGGTCGTTGCCAGAGAGGAGAACGCGAGGAAGAGGAAAGACGAAGCGGAGGCAGAGGCTAAGGCTAAGGTTCAGGAGGAGAAGAGGAGAGGCAAGAAGAGAGCACGGGAGGATGATGAGGAGGTCAAGGTCGAAAAGGCTAAGAGAGAAATGCCGCCGAGTCCAGCAAGGGCTCCAAAGCGGCAAAAACGGGCCGCGCTAGCCGACGCCATCCCCTCTGCTGCAACAGTTGACACCACTCCTGTCGCTGGTCCTTCATCAGCTGCCGTCTCGAACCCCCACTTAGTAGAACAAGCCCCGCCGCGTCGATCCATACGGCTACAGGCACGACATGCACAACCACCGCTAGTAGCAGCAGCAGCAGCACCTGCCGCACCTGCAAAGAAACCGAGGAAAAAAGCGACTGGAACGCGTTCAAAAGGCAAGGGCAGAAACGGAGCTGAGTAGGATGCTTAGCATTCGACAAAGGAGTAGATGAGTAAGTGGGTCGGTGGGTAACCTAAGTCTGTCGAAAGATGGACTTTTATCCCTTCTCATCTTATTTCTTCCGCTCCCTTGTTTCCTATCCCCCTTTCAACCTCGTGTCGCGTCGTGTGGATGTCTTTGTATCGGGTTTAGAATTTCCTTTCATCTGTTTTATTTCTTCTTCTTCACTTATCTTATACCCTTATTTAATTCCTTATTATTCCTAGCGATTCCTCACCTCGCCCCATCATCCCCTTTGTCGTCGCTTGTTTCGTTGTTTCATCTTGTTTTCGACAGTCACCTTCGTGTCTGTCTTACTTACGCACCTCGCTTCGCGAGCTGCTTCGTGGCCTGCCTTGATCTCCCATTCACTTTCAGAGCGTCTTAACAGTCCGTTCGTCGGATATAACCTTTCAAATTTTACAAACCTCTTCTAACCCCAATCCCACACTTGAGTTTCGAAAGGAACTCGCAGTGCGAGCGGGCCTTTTAACTTCCATCACCACTCCCCTATCTACCCGGGTTATTCACGTAGGCCACACCTCTCATTACCACGCATAGCGACTTTGTATGGATTTTTTCGTTTTTTTTTCCCTTGTCTTCATTCGAGGCGGAGAGGGGAGCTCAATAAGCGTAGCTAACTTATTGATCTCTCCTTTCTCTTTCGAATGACTGACATACTCTTTTCTTTTCTTCATCGACGACAAAGCAAGGTATGGTATGGATGGGATCGGGGATTAATTTAATTTGCCTCTGTACATCTGTGCTTCTTCGTCCTCGCCTTTTTCATTTTTCTTTCATCGCTCCATTGTCGCCTGTATTTATTTCTGCCGTGCTTGTGCTATCTCTCCATCGATTTCCGTGTATCTTATCTCTTTCATTTATCAGTGCACGCCTTCCTCAATTTTATACCTTGTTCTGCACACATTTTTCGTTATCACATTTCTGGATCTCTTTCATTTCTCTTATGTACATAGCATACCATCAGTCTGACAGTTGTAAACATAACGAGGCGATCATCTGGATTGTATCGCTTAAATATATCCCGGAGCCGCTGCACCACTTTATGTTCGATTGAGAAATATGTCTGCCCTGAATACAAAATACCTTCACTTCAGCTCGGTTCGAACGGACGACAGAGGTTATAACTCTTGGGTGTGAAATACGGGCTCACATGTTCTAAATGTGCCTATGACGCGTCGCGACGCGTCAAATCAGAAAGGTAAGTAATTACCCCGAGGTATCTCCGGTGGTGACCGCTTCATCGCTCAAGAGTGCACTTCAACAACGTGTTCGAAATAACCAATACTGTATTTGGTCCGATTATCAATAACATCATAGTACAGTCTTCTTCATACGACTACAACACTGCCCAAGGGTATTACATTCATCCGAGAAATAGGTGGGCTTTCGAATGAAGCGTAAAATCGTTCCTGACGAGGGAGTCGTATGTAGAGGCCAAGACAGTATCACAAACAGGGCTCAACGCGGGGGTTGCATGCCTTTGCCATCTAGTAGACCTGAATTAGTATACATAAATTCATTCCATTGTTAGCCCTAGGCCTACCTCTTCGAGTGCACGGGCAGCTGGTGCAGCGTCCATGACAGGCCCTGCAGCAACGACGTAGAAAGAAGCTGCGAACACGGTGAAGGCGACGGCGAAAGAGATGAACTTCATGGTGCAATTGATTGTATGAAAGTAGGTGCGGTGGTGATTCTGTAGTATATTCGGTGCTTCGAAGCGAAAGTCTGAGGTTGACTCGATGAGTATTATGATTCAGATGCATTCAGAGCTGGCTTTTATACTTCTAGTTGCGAGCTAAGTCCAGTCACTTGCAATGAAGCGCTGCGAGAGTCGGCGAGTTGTAACCCCCATCTTGAGTCATGAGTAATCTAGATAGGTGCTGAGTCTGTTAACTGTGAGCATTTGAATCTTGTTTGAGTCTATGCCTAATATTGTTAGGTAGAAAGTGCGGCGTGGTCTGTTTCCACTTGTGAGCGCTACTACTATACCCAAAGCGTCTAGCAAAGAGAGTTCGACTGGCTGATGTATATCTACATAGTAGGGACAGGGGCGCCTTCGCTCAGAAGGAACGAACAGAACAAATTGTTGCCATTGTACAGTAGACGCTCATAAATAGCAGTTCATACGATAACTTCACCTCCCTCCCTGACACATTACCTTCCGAGTGTCTGCAACAATCTATATCGGTACGTCAAATGCCGTGATGACAATACTAGTAACCTATCAGACGATCTCATCACGATTCCATCGCAAGTCACACTACGGTGCATGCACATTACTCACTCCGTTTTCAAGGAACCGAATTTGAAGCATCTACATACATATCTCGCTCTTATAGATTTACCGTTGAATTCATGAGGCTGGTTTGTTCAATACACAGCGCTCCATGAAGGAGGCTAGTAATATTGTCGCCGTTTCTTGAGTGCTTTTAGAAGGAAACTTGGGAGCTTGTTCGGTAATCTTCGGTTTGAAGAAGTGTCCGATGGGTATCATCTTCTATATCCGGCCTCTCTTTCACTGTCTCAAGAGGATTGTTCGAATGCCCTTCGTCGAATGTGCTTCGAAACATATGATGACCCATATACAGGGCATTCTGTGAATTATTACAAGTAAATGAAAGAAGGAAGGAATAATATGATGTTGAATGGAATGATAGTTAAATCAAGCGCAGGTTATAATCCCTTTATTTATTATAGCCATCGACAAAACACACATCCGAGTCGTGTACTCCACCCGAATGCACGAGGAATACCCAATAAATGACATGTTTTGGTGTTTGGAAGTCTTGAATGTAAATGATAGGATGTATGTATGGACGGGAAAGAAGATATGTTTGTTATCATTTAACCTGTCGAGGGTTTTTTTGACGTGGTTCTGAAAACAGAAGCCTATAAAAAGGGGAGATATACAACGTGGTCTGCGATCGAATGCACTGTAAATCTATCAGTTAAGCATCTCCCCCTTTCGAATTATAGCTTCTGCCAGACACTCACCTTGATATTATCTACATCTTTATCAACGAATTCTTAAACCCCGCGTGATTAGCATAATGACAGGCTTTCTCATCCGAAACGGCACCGGGAAGAGTGGACTCAAAGTCTTCGTTACTGCATATACGGACGGCAACGACGGTTGGCAGGATCTCGCTGGCGATTCCGATAACCTTTCCTCCGCTTGCTGGTACCGCAATGGGTGGGAGACGATCGTTGTCAAAGACCCAGCTACAGAGGAGAGGAGGGGGTGGTATGTTAAAACGCTGGATCGGGGCTTGTTAGAGTGCAAGTTCATGGGGTTCGATCAGGACATGCTATTTTCGTAATTAGGCTCTGAGCGGGTGGTGATATCGATGTACTTATTTCTACACTTAGGACTTTCTCGTGGTTCTGCGGGTGTTGTAGTGAATGTGAATTTGTGCAAATGCGAACTTTCGAATTTGAGCTTACCAGGGATGAATCCATCTCGATAGCTGGTATCACTACGTGTGGACAAGAATGAAGAACAAAATGAAGTCATCGAGCTCGAAATTTAGAAAAATGCCCTTGATACAGCCCTTATCAAATCAGCAGAATTGGTCATACCCCCGCGACCCCACTCAGTAGCTATAGCGTGGGGTGCATTTGGCTTGATTTGGCATGTTGAATTGACGTTTCTGACTCCTTCATTCAATCACTCATCACCTCCCCCTCTAGGGTAGCTTCGACTTCAATAAGGGCCTATCAGTGAATAGAGATGTCAGAATACAAACGCTTCAACATTACGGGTCCTATATCAGTGGAAAGAGTGGATGATGTGTTAGAAGCCGGTGCATCGCGGTTGATTCTGTAGGTCCAATGGTTTACTTGGAATTGCCCCATTATGTACGGATCAGAATTTGAACTGACGCCCATTTCCACACACTTAGATTGATGGGCTTGACTGGCGTAGGGAAAAGCTCTGTGAGAACTTGTTATCAACGTCTTGCCCTCTCCTAGAAGGCTAAAAATATAAAATAACTTCAGTTCATTGAAGCATTCTTAGATACCAGCTCGACGCTTGATATATCGGGCGACGACCTCGAAGGTGTTACCCAGGAAATCGTGGCTTATCGGCTCGTCAATATCGTGGATAAGTACAACGAACCCATTCATCTGATTGATACACCCGGGTTTGCCGATAGAAAGATATCCGAAATGCGGATTGTGAAGCTGGTGCAAGAGTGGCTCAAAGCTCAGTGAGTAATCAAGATGCCAATACCTACTGGTACTTACTGGTGATGATAAATCAATTTACGGCGCACTTCTTAGCGATCTTTTGGGCGTCACTGGCATCCTGTACTTTGATCGCATCAGTGATATCAGAATCGCGGGCTCGAAGAGACGTGGTCTCGAGATGTTCAAGGATATTGCAGGAGCAGACGCCGCAAAGGCTATTGTAATCGCCACAACGATGTGGGACTGCCTTTGGAAAGAGTCGTCAATAGAAAGGGCAAATTCAAGATATCAGCAGATGCAAGATACCATTTGGAAGGTAGGTCCTTGATTCTATGTTTGCTCGCAGATACAATTGTTTAATATCCATTTCGTCATTTGTATAATTCCTAGGACTTCGTCGAAGGGGGTTCACGAATTACAAAGTTTGAAAACACTCGAGAGTCGGCTCTCGATGTATTGGACCTTATTCTCGATCAAACTATCACGCCAGATGCGATTTGGTTTGAATTCGAGAACATGGCTCGCCATGAGCAAGCAGTACGAGACTCTAGGTTTGCACAGGCTATCTTAAGGAGCCTAGTGGATCGGCATCAAGCTCTCATTCAACGACACCTCACCCTCGAAGAGGAGCTGCGACAGCTATCAGGTTCTACCTCAGCGGTCGACATGTTATTGCAAGCGATTCTACAACAGGAGAAGAGTGAGGTTGAGAGGTTCATCAATATATTCGAAGGGGAGTTGGCGGATTTTGGTGAACCACCTGGACAGGTCAATCTACCAATGCAAATGGAGGAGGTACCCCAGCAAGCTTCCTCTTCCAAAGGACAGGCCAAACAAGGGAGGATCCGCACGACAATAAGGCGGTTACAGAAGCTCCTTCACCTTTCCGGTAACGTTAGTAAATCATAAATTTGTGGATATAACGAAGTTAGAGTACAACTCGGAGTAGCTATGTACATTATTCAGACCTACAGTACATAGCATTTGTTAGTATCTCTGAATAGTATCCTGAACTTGTTATTTTTGCTCCTTTTTCTTCTTATGCCTCTTTTAATTACTATGCCCCAGCCCCTTACCCTCCGTGCGGTTACATACCGTCCACAACCTTCAAAGGTGAATGTTTAAATTCAAAACTGTCAGCCAGATAGGGGCTCGGTATACGGAGCAAACCCAGTCACGTGCATGTACCGGAACGGAAGACTGAACTGGACTCCGATGTTGAGTCTTGTCTCCCGACCACCACCATAACATTCATCGTGCTGAGCTTTCAAATAATCGCCTAGGGCAAATACTCACTGAGCAGCTTATTATCTGAATATATGCCTTTATCCAGGTCGAACACTTTGCGGAATAAATCGCGCTCTCCAGCTCCCTCTCCAGTGAATGTGCAGGGCGAGCTCATGCACAACCAACGAACAGGAGGGACCCAGAGACCCTTTTTGCCACCTTCTCACTATGCTGCTGCTGGGGGGTATTTAACTCCGGAACATGCATTGTCTGCAAAGCACTACGCATTCGGCGATATGGATTTGGGTGAACCTCACCGGGGTTTTGGAGGGGAAAATATCACATTTACACCACCTCTCAAGTATTCCAGAAACGACATAGATCCTCGGAATGAACTTCAAAGCCGCTTACCTAGAGATGCAACTCCTCGAAAAGCGCACCATACAGGACCAATGGAAGGTGGTTCGGACGTGAATCCCGGGCTAAACAAATTTTCGACACACTCACAAGAGCCTGTAGAACACAGCGAGGGATTTTCAAACGTCGAATATCAAATGGCACCATCTTTGCGCAATACCGTTGATCGCATAACTGGATCTCCGCACTTCCAGATCGGTGCTGGCAACTTGTCTTATCTAGAGCGAAAGCCCTCCAAGGTGTCCATCGCACCGACCTCTAATGCCTTTCATGATGAACTATCGTGCGCTTCCCCCCAGCATACATCAAACTACCCATCATACTCTGTGAAACAGGTCAAGAGCACGTCAGAACGCGTTAACTCACCTTTGACGCGTAGCAAGTTTTCTCATTTGCCAGACGCGACCTCCCCTGGTTTCGACAGGACGCGTCATTGCGAAGCCAAGGGGATGCAAAAAACACGTCACGACGTTACAAGCACCAACCTTCCAACCCGAAGGGAAGAATTGGAGGGCTTTGTACCCCCAGGACCCGCCGTCAGACTCCCAGCTAAGCCAGCGCTCAAGCATCGCGGTACTTCGTCGATGGAATCTCAAAACAAAAGCGAAGTCCCCTCCCAACAAAACCACCATACCCAAGCCTCGCATTCCATGAATCCGCTCAGGACCGTTAGGAGCCTTTTGAGCAGGAAAAATTCTAATACGATGCGGAGTTCCGCTGCTGCCCCCAAAACGACTCAGATAGCCTCTTCTCAGGTAAGCTGTCCTTACCCCTTGTTTTCATGTATTGAAATTTGTAACACAGGGTGATATCGCTGCAAATACACAAGAAACTTCTAGATACGGCACTGTCAACTCGATGAAAGTCAAACGATACCCACCGGAATCCATATACACCGGCACGCCACAACGAGACCAGGACTTCGGCGTTGAAGAGCGTTCATCCTCTCGTTCCTCTACCCCAAAGTCACCATTTAAGTCAAACATTCCCCGGAGAACATATCGCACGAAGACCCACAAATATGGTGACTCCAGTGAAGATCAGGTCAGCGTATCTTTTGACGACTCAGACCTTGAAGTTCGCTGTGAGCTGGAAAGGACGGGCTCGCGAAGGCTTATGGTGGCCAATGGAAGGCCCGAAGTATCTGGATCGGGGTCTATTCTTGATTCTGCATCGACCTCCACAACTACATTTGGGCCAGATATCGGACTGGGTTTCGACGCGCCGTTTTCGTACAGTCACATAATGGAAGGCGAGGCTGAGCCCAACGAAAGTACGAGCTTGGATGAAGAGATCTTGCGCCACCTTGACCCTCCACTTTATACGTCTTCCGTCCGCAGAAACGATAGCGGTGTTGGATTGGGAGTGTCGGTTTCTCCTGTACCCTACCATCAGGTGTCTCCACAGCCACAACATCAACAATGTGAAAACCGTGTAGCGAACATGCAAAAGTCCTTCACCCAGAATCGAACCCCCACTCTGCCGATGCAACACACTCAGGATGGTCTTACGTACGGCCCCTTCGTTCCACCAGTGATAGCTTCCAAACCTTCGTTTTCGCCGAGACGCACTCCCATTACGTCACAGGAGAAAACTTTGCGGTTCTCCTTACCACCTTCTGATTCAGGCATCTCAACGTACTCGGACGAAGAAGTATTGGCTCCCGATATCGAGCAAAACAGGTCTCAGACAGTCCAGACGTGTCGTGAGGAGCGTCGCGCTTTGGTTGACTGGAACGGTAGGCGAAGTCAGCACCCGAGCAAGTCTGTAACTGCAACTGGGATAGGATCTCAGAAATCAACCCCAAAGCACGATCACGGTGTTACTCTTGACGGGTATTCAAATCGTACAAGCCCAATCTCGCGTTTCTCGTCTCCTAAAAACCAACAACCACCTGCCACCAAATATGATTCTTGCGATTCTGAAGACGCAGGGTACATAGAACCTCGCAGAAAGGGCTCCCAGAGAGGGAAGACCGCCCGTCCAAGAAGCGTAAGCGTTGGTCCTCGTCGTCGTTCCTTGGCCACAGAAGGTGAAGAAGAGCAATTCATTCATATTCCCGCCAAATCTACAACCCATGCTCGCTTGGATAGACAACCACCCCGGCCGACATCTGCTTGCCAGCTCTCCAGGAAGAAGAACCGCAGCACTGAAAGGAATGGAAGAGAGAGGAGACCTGCTTCTCAAGTTTTTCCAGCTCATCTTCGGGATTTGATTCGGGATAGAACTACCTCTACCCATGGCTACATCAACGCCGACGATCATTATCACGGACAACCCAACGCGTACGATGAGGGGTATGACAGTGTGTCTGCGTCAGAAATTGCATCTCCCGTTGTCTCTCCTGCAACGGCACACCAGACGGGCATTCATGCTGACAGGTACAGAGATATCCCCCCTTCTGCCAACCATACTCCAGCTTCAACACCCCGTCCCAAGTTTCATCCACCGCAGCCTGATCTTTCTGGGAAGGATTTGCGTTCCATTGCTGCTCGTGAAAGACTTGCTTTTGGGATTCCGCCCTCTGATTCGGACGAAGTGGTTCATTCTCCATCCAAGATACAACACCACGACGGCGTAAGGGATGGGGAGGAAGGCAGCTCAGGCGGGCTAAGTCATGCAGAGAGTGACATGTCGTCATTAAATCAGTCACTTTGGCAGGCGGAAGAGGAGCAGCGGCGGGAGGACGATGGGCATAAGCTTCTGCAATCCATAAGCTGGCGGGTAGAAGGGCGAAGATCCAAAGCAAAGTTCCATCAACCCGATTCCGTGAGTTGACGACTATTGTTTTTTGGGATACCAGCTTATGTGCTTTCAACAGAGAGATAGCCTGACAACCCCAAGACTCAGTATCATTTCCCCTACGGAGAGTGGATCAAGTAGTTGTGAGGGTATGCACGAACAAATCCAGTCAGTAACAAGACCATCACCTCAGTCCCTTGAAAATCGATTTCGACTTCATGAGCCCCAAGCAACCTCCGATTATGCACCCAACCCCAAACTTGGCCCCCATACCCACATCCCCTCACAGAACACAGATGTGCAACCGCAAACCCGTGAGGCTGTTATACAAGAACTTTTTGAATCTGAAGAAGCCCTCCTTCGCCTCCTTCATATCTGTGTCAACAACTTTATTCTCCCACTACGAGTGCAAAATAGCAGCGCATGGATATCTGGAGTTCCCTCGTCAATTTCCAAGTTGCTCGACTGGTTCGACGACATCGTTCGTCTACACGAAGGCATTCACGCAGGTTTATGTGCAGCCAGGGATATGCAAACAGCTGAATCAGAGCGGGTATCTGAAGTTCTTCGGGAGTGCTTTATCCTGCGGGTGGAGGTATATATGCCCTATTTTATGCGCATCAATGATGTACTGGACGAGGTTGCTACTCTCGTTGGACGACAGTGCGTCAATGAGGAGGGTCTTGTAGCGAACAATGCGGGAGTAGGGGCGAGGAAAAGCGAGTTTGGGCAGTTTATACTGTTGCAGGAACGGACGGCTGAATGCCAGGGATGGACGCTGGATGGCCTCTTGCGCCTCCCTTTGCGAAGACTGGAGGTCTATCAATCCTTGTTTGCGGTAAAGCTTTCCTTGATGTGTCCTGCATGAAACTCACTTCAACCCACAGAAAATGCTGCAGCTGACACCCAAGAGCCATCAAGATTACCTTTCGACGCTGTCCTTGTCACGGTCTACAGACGTCGCCATGCAGGTCATGATGGAGGTAAAATTCCGTGAAGATGAATACCAGCTCCTCAGATCTTTTGCCAAGCGGATACAAGCGTCGTATTCTCTTGACCATCTGCCTACTCGTGAACGTCGTCTTTTATTCTCTGGACCGTGTTTACTTCTCCGACCTGGGTATCTGTTGAGCTCTGCAGCGCTTTCTCCTGGTACCCCGCATGACGAGACTCCGGGAAACTATGTCACTGAAGCAGGCATTCAACGGTCTGACTCCATCAGGTCTGCTGGCTCAATGCCCGCACAGGAGGGACGCCGAAACCTTTCCTCCAAAAACTCTTGGTTCTCTTTGTTGCCTCGGCGAAAACGTAATAAAACTAAATGCTCTGCTGTGTCGGTGGGAGACTCGGTGACTGCCTCTGGCTCTCTGTCTGACCCGGAGGAAATTCCTAGTCTGGAAGGAACACTGCTATATGCTTTTGTCTTCAACGATCTAATCCTGCTTGCTCATGCTCATGACAACAACGCGGAAAACGCGCCTTGGCATCTCTTCGAAGATTCTGGGATTGTTAAACCCATCTCAATTTCTCACCTTCAACATCCCAAGGTTCAGGGTATGGCGCTTTTTTACATCTAACCTGTGACCACGTATTAAGACGTTACATCGACTCCTAGCTGGCTTTCTCGTATCCATGGACGTTGTGGTGTTGGACATCGAAAATATCAACGATTCTGCAGAAGACTTTTCGCGCTACTCTCATCGCCAACTTGATCTTGTTTTCACACCTCCACATCCTGGCTCGACTGACCAAGAAAATCTGACTTTAGATTCGTTACGGTCTGACTTAGCAGCATGTCGCTCAACGGTCTTAAAATGGCTTTCAATTCCAAAATATTGCAATGCACCTGGCGGGTCAACGAGTGCTATAACAGATCATGCACTGGATACCCAAGAAATTATATCATCGCTAATTGCAAGCGGTCTTCCACTGCCCAGGAGTCCTTCAGGCCAGATATTGGATGGGCGACACTGTGGAGCTTCTAACCAGGCTGGTAACGACGGAGATGAAAGGGAAGAAAGGGGCTGGTGGTCGCTTTGTTATCAGCGCTCAATGCGAGAACTGCAACGAAAGGACTGGCAGTCGTTCACGGGCGTGTGTTGAACAGTCCAGCTATGTTGAGGTGGATGGCCTTCTTATGCATGTTTTACTTGGTTGTTATAAGTTAAATCGTTGTCCTCAGTTCCACAAAGATTGCGTTCCAATGTTTAGTGATATGATACAAGCTGGATAACCGTCCAAGGAATTACCAATCCTCGTCAGAATCCCATTCGTCTTCGTCGCTGTCATTAGGGCTACTGTCATCATCTTTTCCCAGGTGCTCTTCACAATCTACTGCAAATCCAGCATCTTCGTCGTCTGGATCATCAACCACTGCAATCTCCTTTCGCTTCGGCATAATGACCTGATTTCTGCCACTCCTGAGTGTTGGAACCTTTGCCCGTTTAAGATTCTGGCGAAGGTGAGTTGCATTAGCGAAGTTGCGGAAACGAGAACTCAGCGATCTACCTTATTCAATAACCACGTGTATTGAAACTTGAGTCCTCCGAAAAATACGACCGTCTTGTCATTTCCCTAAAGAACAGGCGGTTAATGCAAATATCTGCTTAACATTTTCATTTCTCAGTTACCTTTCCTCCATATTCCATCCAACCTTCCTCCGTACTACTTCTGTACCACTCTCCATCGGGCCCAAGCTCACCCAGTCCCGCAACGTCAGTTGAAAAACCTATATGGAGACCACATCCCTTCTTGTTCCAGAGATTGATTGCACATCGCTGGGTGGAATACGTGGACGTCACAACCCAAAGCCCGTAGGTCTTCACCTCGGGCCATTGCTTCAATATAGTCAACGAGTTCTGCTTCACCCATTGTTTGAAAGGCGACTCATGGTAAAACCTCTCATGTGTGATAGGGGGATCAGTTAGCAGAATAGCTCCTGTATCAAGGTCGGAAGTGTATTTAAAAACCGTTGATGCAGTTACAGGTATACCAGGGGCAGGTGACCTGGGATGTATTTTCAGATAAATCACTTATAATTCTAGATAGACTTACACTCCCGCAGATAACTCCATGGCTATTGCTCGGGTCTTATTGGAAACCTTGGGGCCCCATTGAATGTCCTCCTCGATCGGCGCTCTTTCCGGCTCAATCTCCATCGAAGCCAGACCCCTTTTCTTCACCTCTGAAGCATTATCCAAGTTCACAATTGGATTCCAGCCTCCGAAGTTATCAAAGTACCCACAGGCACCTGGATATAACACAGTCCGCTTTAGAGGTTTATACAAGGCTATCCCAAAAGGATGATTGCTCATTGATGACCCTTGCGGGTACCCAGGCCTTAATTCGCGCGATTTAAAAGTTAAAATAAAATAGTATTATTTAAGATACGAGTTGCGACTTGTTGACAGGTGTGAAACAAAACTAAAATACCTAACCTAAGGTCGCGCGTCTAATAATCCGGATACACAGAGGCATTGGGTGGGAATGTGACGGAGCGAGCGTCCCTTTCACACGCCCACCTCCGTTTCAGACTGGTGACGACGCGGACCGACACCTAGCAACGATGCAGCGCTCGTGCATGAAGCAACACATCAGTAGAATACCAAATAAAGAAGAGACAATCGCGACGAGACTTACCTGGACCTTCAAATGACATCAGCCCAGTGGGAAGCTGACTAAAAGCCCCACCCACCTTTGTATGGGTCCAATGAAGCCGAGACGAAAGCTTACCAAGCTACATGGAGACACCCAATGAAATCGCGACGCCGAGACAACGATGAATAAGCAGCTGTGGAGCTGCCAATAGCGATGAAGGAAAACATGAGAACAATGGGATAGGGATGGAAACCGGACCTACCGAGATTAATCCGATGGTCCCGAGACAGGGGGAGCGACAAGGTATATAAGGAGGGGGGGTTGCGGATCGAAGAAGCATCGAAGAACCAGAAGAAGAAGAAGCAGAAGCCGTTTGCGCGTTGCAGACACGTAGGATAGAAGAAATAGAAGTTTTCGTGCGGAGTGCGCGATTGAAGTTAGTGTGATATCAGAAGTCCTAATTTGGAAGTCAGAAGCCAGAGCGCGTGCCGCGCCCTATTAAACTCAGAAATACCAACCAGAAGTCTAGCGCGACCTTTAGCGCCTGTTTGAAATTAATTTCATATTAGTTCACTCAGTTCTATTGTAGTCCAACACTCGTTTGTATTCCATTTTCCCCAGAACTAATTACAATTGTTTCTACTCTACCTGTTACTCGTGTGACTCGAACTTAGTGTTCTCGCCACACTTTTGTGGGTGGATTTAGAGCAATCGTATCATCTGGAGCCCACCGCGAGGGGGAAATTGATTAGAAACGAGCAGCAAGCTCTCTAGAATTGAGCAAACATACCTTGCTATTCAGATACTGAAGACGAGATCAGCAATTTACTTGCCAATCTCACCCTTGAAACAGAAGTTGATTACCATAGTTTAGAAGAAGACGAGTCAGAAGAGGACTCACCGTTCGAGATACCGCCAAGACAAAGTAAACGTTCGCTACAAGCCGGATTAGAGCCGGGAATTGAGAAGGAACCAAGCTACAGGAGAACGAAGTCAGTAGCGAGTGCAAGCAGAACAAGGAGCCAAACACTTACCGAAGATATGACAAACGGAGGAACAGGAACAGGACCGAGTGGTGGCACTCCTGCGGGAGCGGCCAATCCTAGTGCGACTGTGATTAGTAATCAAGTGGGGTCGCGTGCGCGATTCCCAAGCCCTCGAGATAATAATGCACCGAGATTTGATAAAGATGAACCTGTGGAATTGACACGGTTCATAATGGAAATGGAAGAATTATTTGCAGACTTTGGTATTACGGATGCACGAGATAAGATGAAGAAGATAGTCAGATACACAGATAGGGAGACGGAAGACCAGTGGAAAGCCTTACCTTCGTATGGGACAGGTGACTGGGACAAGTTTAAGAAAGAATTGATTAAGAGCTATCCAAAGGCACGAGAAGTGGAAAAAGGAAGTTTGCGTCGTCTCGATGAGGCGGCACGAAAATATAAAAATTTGACAACTCACCATTCTGATGAAGTGCACGAGTTAGTGCGCATTTTCCGTGGTGAAGTGAAGAAGCTTGAAGCACGACAGGCTGTGGGGAAGGGAATTACCTCCGAACGCGAACTTGTTGAGATGTTCTTCAGAGCGCTCTCACGCGAGTTTGTGGAGCGCATCAAGAGCAGTATTGATAACGATTTGACAACCGCGCACTATGCTGAAGTTGCGCTGGCAAGATATAATAAGACAGCGATTCCAGAAGAGCCAGAATCAGGTAGGGAAGTTACAATGTAGCGACTTTGTTGGTCCGCGGACTAGCTACAACGTAATGACTGAGTGTGATCCATGGATCGCCATGGATTTCCTACATTTTGGGTAACTACACTAAATAGTTATTTCATTAGATAGAATATAAGTGAATTAATTATTACTAGTAGGTGGGCGGGTTGGGTAGGGTGGATTTCCGAGTGAGCGGCGGGTGAGCTGGAATGGGTGGATTGGTAGTTTTCCAAGGGAATGGGAGGGGGGTAGCGGGTAGGTTGGGGTGGGTGGGTAGTAGTGGATTGGGGTGGATTGGGAGATTTCCGCGGAAATGGGGGGAGGTTGGGGGGTGGTTTGGGGTGAGTTTATTGTAGTGGATTAGGTTGGAGTGGGCACATTGGGGTGGGTGGGTAGTAGTGGAATAGGGTGGATTGGTAGATTTCCGCGGAAATGGGGGGGGGGTGGTTTGGGGTGAGTTTATTGTAGTGGATTAGGTTGGATTAGATGAATTTACAAGGGAATGGGCAGGTAGGGATGGGGGGATTTTTATATTTCCGCGGAAATGGTGATCCAAAATTGCCCATTTCCGCGGAAATGGGCAAATT